>PVLC010024389.1:0-24713 GCA_004027655.1 Graphiurus murinus
GCCCCAGGATAGCTGCAAAGGGCCACGGTGGGACAGTGGTGCGCCTCTCATGTCACCTGCTCATTCAGCAAGCCCCCCACTCCTCTGTCCCCATCTCCTCCAGCTGCTGCTCCTGCGCCCAAAGAGGCAGAGCAGAATAGGGAAAGGGGAGGAGCCACTGTCCCTTCATGTCCTCCTTAGCTGAAACGCTATGGCTGTCTTCACCCATGCAGGGAAGCGTGCCCACTTGGGGTCAGGAGGCCTGGGTTCTGTCCTGGCTCTGCTGTGGAAAAGTCACTAAAGTTTCTACAAAATTAGTTTGCAAGTAACAGCAGCTTTCCTCCCAAAGAGGACATGAAAGACAGGATGTGAGGGTTTCCTGAGCATGAAAGAGTGACTCCCACCTGGGGATGATCGGTAACTAAGCCATGGCCTCGAGCTTCCCCTCGGCCTCCCTCTGCACAGGCACCATTTGTGTACAGAGAAAAGCAAATGATGTATTTTACTCAGCTTCAGATAAACAGGAGTAGGGGAGCAGGGGAGGAAGAGCAGGGACCCCCTCTGAGAGCCTCCAGGGGCGAAGAGATTTAAGCAGACCCACAGGACCTTCCAGGTTGGAATCCCACAGAGCAGAGGGAGATGCTTCCCACTGAACAGGGGGTCTGTGGGGGTCTGGATTCTCTGAGCCCACCAAGCACTGTGCCTGGCTCTGTCAGGGCTGGGACCGGGCTTCAGTGGCTGCCCGTTTGCCTCTGCTGTTCTTGTAGCACTGGAGATTGAACACAGGGGGTGCTACCACTGAGCTACACCCCCAACCTTTTTCTTATCTTTTATTTTGAAACAAGGCCTCCCTAAATTGCTGAGGCTGGTCTCAAGCCTGTGATCCCTCTGTCTCAGCCTCCCAAGTACTGGGATTATAGGCATGTGCCACCATACCTGGCTGAGAACTTATCTTTTTAAATAATCAAGACTGTGCTACATATTCATTTTGAAGTGGGTATTTTATATATTTTTCTAAAAGTTTTATTACCCTTATTTTACAATGGAAGAAACAGGGGCTAAAAGAGGTTTTGTGTTCACCGCAAGCCCCACAGCCAGTAGTGGTAGAGCCTGGCTTTGAACTTGTATCTGTACCAAACTCTGCATTCAGTCCCTGCTTTCTACTGCCTCCTTTTCTGAGATGTCTGTTTTCATCTCTTATTCTGCTGGCGAGCTGCATGGGCTGTCTGTGCTCACCTCGGAGGCCAGGGCTGGTATGGGACAGGACAGCCTAGTGGTTAGGATCAAGGACTCTGAATCCATACCACTCAAGTTCCAAAGCTGGCTCCTTCCAGTACTTGGAAGTCTGAGACAGGAGGATCATAGGTTCAAGGCCAGCATACTGTAGCTTAGTGAAACCCTGTCTCAAAATAAAAATAATGAAGAAAAGGGCTGGGGTGTAGCTTAGAGATAGAAATCCCCTGGGTTCAATCCTCAGTTCCAAAAAGAAAAAAAAAGTTACCTCTTCTCTTTTATCAGCGGTGTGACCTTTGCTAAATGACTTAAACTTTTGGTGCCATGATCGATTAGTAATGTCTGCTATGGGCTCAGGACAGGGCACAAATGCCTCCTATGTGCCTCTTTGGACAAAATGAAAAGCTTGCTTGAAGCCAGACCCTGCGCCCAAGCTCCTTCCAGGGTCTTGGAAGCAATGATGTTTGTAACAGAGCTGCAAGAGTGAGGGCTGAGGACAGAGCCTCCCCAGGGGATTTGGTTTCCTCTGAGTGGGAGCACCTTCCCTGGCTCAGGGTCTACCTTCCCTGAGGCAGCAGGGCTACCCCCCCCCTCGTCCCTTGAGTGGAGGGATTGGTGCCCATGGGCCTCCTCGCCACGCTGTCTCCCCACTCCCTCCAGGACTGGCCCTCGAGTTGGGGCTGGGTGCCCAGGGCCTGCCCACATTTCGAATGCATTCATGCCATCCCTAGTGGCTCCTTGTTCTCCAGGGTTTCTGAAGCCCTTACACCCTCTCTGCCTCTCTCCTGGCCAAGTTTCCATCGGCGACCCCAGGAGAACTGGTCTGAGACCCTGGATTCTGTGTCCTGGAACAGCAGACCCCGGGGGCTCAGAGTGGTGGAGGAGAGGGCATGTGGCTGCGGGGCGGTGGGGCTGGGCGTCACATGGAGCACAGGGAGCGTGGCACCCTCACCGCTCAGGATGGCGGGAAAGGAGCAGTTACACGGCATCTGTGACTGCGTGTCACCGCGTGGCTGTGGTGACAAGGTGCCCAGTGGGGAGCATAGGTGGGTGATGGCATGAGAGGGTGGATCTGGAGCGACTGGGGGTGGTGGGAGGACAGTCGTGTGGGGGACCCTAGTACTGTTACCACAAGGGACTGACACCACCTACCACGGTGACCGGGGGCAGCCGAGGACAGGGGCTGGTGGTGGGCATGGGGTCAGGGTGTCAGTCTGTTGGTAAAGATGGTGGCAGAAGTTGGCACAGAGATTGGGAGCTCTGGAGCCACGGGGAGGCCGTGGCGTCTCTGGGGCACGCTGTCCCAGGGCTGTGGGTTTTCTCTGCCGGTGGGACCTGATTGCCAGCGAAGGCCCAGCCTCCTGCCGGCGAGGCTCAGGGTGATCTTTCACAGATGCTGAAAAGTGAGGAAGTGTAATTACGGGGAAATTGCGCTCCGGCAAACGAGTACAAGCCAGGGGCTGCCGGGCCCCATTCCTCACCTGAGCCCCCTGATTGCGGCCGACAGCCCCACATCTGCATGTGCTTTGCGCCAAAGGAGGGAGGAGAGGGGGATGCGGGCGGCCCCGGGAGGAGGGGCGCCGAGGGGACCTTCAGCTACCCCTGCCAACGGCTCCCCCAGCGCCCGGGGGAGCAGAGGGGAGGCTGAGGCCTGGGCCACATTCCCGGGTTCTGGGGTGATGGGAGGAGGTGGGGAGAAGGGGAGACATGAGGCCGCTTCTATTCCAACCTTCTCATTTTACTGGTAGGGAGACTGAGGCTGGCGATGGCTCAGGGTCACATGGTGAGTTAGGGCCCGGGCAGGAGTAGTGCCTTCCTCTTCCCAGCTCCCACCTGAGGACCTGGGAGCCCCCCTCAGAGCTCCGGGGGGCTCTGCCTGCCCTGTGGCTCTGCATTCCTGGGGTTCCGCTCCCTCATCTGCTAGGTTCCTGCCCCTTGGCACTCCCTGCTGGGGAAGCTGGGAGGCCCCCAGCACAGGCCTCTGGCTCCTCCTTTGCTGGGGAGGCCCTGTGGTGTCCTCCGCCAGCCTCTCCCTCCAGCTCCTGGGCATCCCAGACTGCGGAACAGCTCCTTCTAGTCCAAACCCTCCTGGACCAACTCAGGGACACTGTGATGCCAGATGCCTCTGGCAAGAGGATCAGCTCCTCCCCAGCTTCCCATTGGGCATGGAACTGATGCCGTTCTTCTAGCAACAAGCTACCCTGCCCCAAGTGGCACAGGCCGTCCCAGGCTGCACCAGTTGTGAAACTTGTGTGACCTCCTCCCCCCACAATCGTGGGCTATGGTGCATGCCTGTCTGTAGTCCCAGCAACTCCAGAGGCTGAGGCAGAAGGATCTCAAGCTCAAACCCAGCCTGGGCATGTTAGGGAGACACTGTCATAAAAAAAAAAAAAAAAAAAAAAAAAAAAAAGAAAAGATACAAAGGGCTGAGGTTATAGCTCAGTAGTAGAGCCCTCTTATTGGGTTCAGTCCTCAATATAAAAAATACATTTTTTTTTCGTGGCACTGGGGATTGAACCCAGGGGCATTCTACCTCCAAGCTACACCCCCAGTCCTATATTTTATTCTTTATTTTGAAACAGGGTCTCACTAAGTTTCGGAGAGCCTCACTAAGTAACTGACGCTGGCCATGAACCTAGATCCTCCAGTCTCAGCCTCCCAAGTACTGGGATTACAAGCATGCGCCACCATACCTGGCAATAAATAAATAAATTTTAAAAAGGAAAAGAAAAAAAAAAAGACCCTGGGATGGAGGTGCGGAGGGGAGCTGGCTTTGTTCCTCTTGGCGGTGATAGATGGTGAGGCTGTAGGTTTGGGGATCCCAGGAGCCTTTCCTTATCTTATGAAGGAATGCTTCTGCAGGAGGAAGAATGAAACACAGCGAGAGGTTTCGAGGTGACAGGGTGACAGAGAGAGATTAATTGTTTCTAACATTTTGGGACTCTGGATTTAGTCCCGTCTTCCCCGTATCACTGTTTCATTAGTCAATTATTCTATTCTAGGTTCAGGGCCTGCAGCTGGGTTTCTGTCACTTGCAATCAGGACCCCTGGTGAGTGGCGTGGCTGCACGGCCAGAGCCAGGGTGTCCTGGGAAGTGTGGAGGAGTAGGTTGGGAACCCCGAGGTAGGACCAGTTCCAGAGAGGCTGAGGGTCCTCTCCTGTCAGGGAGGGGCCTGGTGGGGCCAGTGTGGCAGGGTAGAAATTGACCAAGGAGTAAGTAGGCACCAAAGAATTACATGGAAAAACCGCAGCACAGCAGCAAATGGCCAGAGTTCAGGTCCAGCTGCAGTCTCTGGGGGAATGTGTGTCCAGGAGGAAAGGCCATGGGAGAGGGACTCCAGGCAATATGCAGCCTAGCAGGCATGCTTGTGCTATGTGGACACCTGGGGCTCGGGGGGAAGAGGAACTGGAGCAGGGTAGAGAGGGCGCAGGCAGCAGGCTTCTATTGCCACCAAGTCACTGGTGGAAGCAAGTGCACAGCCTGACGAGGCTACTAAGTGACATTTCATAGCCCATTTTACTTTATTCAAGGTGCCAGGTCTTGTCTTTTGGCAAGCAAGACTTTCCCGGGGAGAATTCCACCGAGCCCTGGTGGCTGGATGGGGAGCCGCCATCTTGGCCAGCTCAAACCTAGCACCTCGAGGAGCGATCTACGTATTGGAGGTGTGTCTAGTTAACCACACCTGAAGTGCTTCTTTTAAACCAACGACTCTGCTCAGGCCACGGCAAACAGGGCGGAAGGAGGAGCATTTAGGGAAGGCCCAGGATGTGCCAAGCAAGTGTATCTAAGGTGGATCTATTTAATTCACATCACATCTGTGAACTCATTTATTCCTACAACCACCTCCTGTGAGCAGCGTCATTATTCCCATTTCATAGATGAGAAGACTGAGGCTCAGAAGGATCAGGAAATTTGCTCAAAGGCTCTGAACTAGAAAAGGACAAAGCAGGGACTCAAATCTAGGTCTCCAAACTCTGATCTTCTCTCCATATCTGCCCCTCCTGGAGAATGGACACCCCCTCCTCCCCGTGAAATGACATGTGGAGGACCGCAAAGCACCCTGTGAACGATTGACACCCCCGTGATGGTGCTCTGGGCTTGGCCTCGTCCCTCCTCACACGGGGCCGCTGGGGTCCTCAGCAGGTCCTGCAGCCCTGCCTGAAATCTGCAGCCCACTTGCCAAGAGATGGCCAACTGCTGCTCCTTCGACTCCAGAGTCTCCAGGGAGGGTCTTCTGCATCAGGACATCCTTTATGGCTGGCGGGGCCCACGCTCAGCAGCTTCCGGCTTGCTCCTGCCGGGTCTCGGCCCCACAGCCATGTTGCTGGTGTCCAGCTCTGCTTAAGCCTCCTCTAAGCAGAGGTTCCTGGTGCTCCGACCCCTGCACAGAATCACCAGCTGGGCCTGCGGGGAGGTTCCACCTGTGCAAACGCAGGTCATCTCCAAGGCGTGGGGCGCATGCCTCTCACGGAGCCCCTTGCCCCCGCATTGCCGTATGTGGTTCTTCCTGTGCCCTTTCCTTCCCCAGAATCACATTGCATGAGCCCCGTTCAGGCCAGCTGCACCCCAGCTCCTGTGACAGCATCACTTCCAAAGACTAATCCCTCCCACTCGGCCTGGGCACATGCCACTCCCAGCGAGTGACGGGGACAACTTGTCCCCATGTCACATTTTCCACAGGGTCCAGGGCCGAGGGCACCAGGACCTTGCCTGTCTACCTCTGTGCCTGCCTGGGAGCTCAGGCTCTGCTCCACTCGTGTTTCCAGAATGGAGGCGAGGGCTTCAGAACCCTGGCTCTTCCTGGTCATCGGAGTTGGGCTCAGGCCAGGAGGAAGCGCAGGACTCCTGGTACCCGGCCCCAGGCTCCCAGGATCTTCACATTGCCACCACCCTCCTTACTGTTGAACTCCTCTACCAAGGAAGAGTTCAACTTCGCATGTTACCTCTCTTCCCTGCGCCCCCATTTCCTCAACAGGAAGAAGAGGAGGTTGATCAAAATCGACTCTAAAAAAAGAGTCAGCATTTTCTCAGCCTAAAAATCCTCGCAGCAGGCTCTCATGGAGACCAACCATGATAAATAAAGGTGGGTACACACTGGCGTGCTGGAATTCCAAGCGCCGCAGCAGGCGACCAGATGGGATGGTGGCCATCGGGTTGATAAGGGTGTTGACAGTCATGGTGACAGTCATTGTGATTGTGATCATCTACTGTGTTGCCCCATTAGACACTTTGCACGTGTCCTCCTGGGTCCTCCCAGTTAGCTTTGGAGGGACCATGAAAGCCCATTTTATAGATGAGGAAACTGAAGTTCAGAGACGTGATTGACTTCCTCATACTCCCACTAGCAAGTGGCCAAAGCAGAACTTGGAGCTGGGCCCACTGGGCCCCTCACCCCCCTCGGGCACATTCCAGGCAGGCCGAGTGGCCAGAGCTGGCCCCGCCCGCTGCCCCCTGCCCTCTGCGGCTGTTTTGCATCCTGCTGGATTCCTGCAGTGTCAGACCTCATTAGAACCCCCGGGCCCAGCGAGTGTGGAGAGGCAGTTGACAGGTATACAATCTGACCACGGCTCCCTTCAAATCATCAAGCTGTCTTCAGGCGAGAACGTGCCGGAGAGCCGGGTGAGGCCCCTGACTTGGCTGCATAATCTGATGCACATTAAAAACATCTTTCGGTTGCCCTTTCCTCCCTGCATGCGTGTTCTTGCTCTCCCGGTTTCTCTTTTCCTTCATGTAGAAAAAGCTGATGATTCGTGTCAGCTCGGTGGACTCTCCAGTCCAAGCAGGATCCCGCTGACCAGATGGCCGCCCCGGAATCATGGGCACGCCCAGTGTTTGGCTGGCACACCGCTTGTGACAGAGGGCCACATCCTGACAGGTCTCCAGGGGACCAGTCGCCCCACCTGCCTCTGCAATTCTGGGGAATGAGAGCAATTTTGCATGGCCATCAGTAGAAGCCTAGACTAATAATAATCATGGCTGGCATTGAATGCATGCTCAATTTGGGGGCTGAGCCCTGTTTGTTTGGGGAGGTCCCTACCCCATGACTCAGGTAGAGAGAGGGAGACAAGCCAGCCTTCCCCTGGATAGCTGAGAAGCCACATCCCAGTTTTCCCATAGGCCCTTGCAACCAGGAAATGAGGATATGACTACAGCCCGCCAATCCTGCCCTCCTGCCCAGGTCTGGATTCAGCCCAGAGCAGAGGGGAACGTGACCCCAGGCAGCAGCCCGTGTGCAGGGCACAGGGCTGGAGGTGGCCCAGGGGAAGCCCCACGGGGAGGGCTCCACAGTGTGACTTGGGATGTGGTGGCATCTGCCAGATCTCTCTTGCTCTAGCATTTTCTGATGTTAGATTTCCAGCCTTCCTGGTGGCTCTGTGAGCGGCTACTTTTCTATTTCAAGCAGCTGAAAACAGCTTTAGGATTGTCCTTTGCAAGTTGGGCATGGTGGCACACACTTGTAATGCCAGTACTTGGGAGGCTAAGACGGGAGAGTCGTAGGTTCAAGGCCAGCCTCAGCAACTTAGTGAGAACCTGTTTCAAAATAAAAAATACAATAAGACTGGAGGTATATCTCAGAAGTAAAATGCCCCCAAGATCAATCCCTAGTAGCAAAAAAAGGAAAGGAAAAAAAGAAAAAGAATTGTTCTTTATAACTAAGAACTTCAGCCAGAAAGTCTGTGATCACTTGTTCAATTCTTCCGAGAACTCTTGAGGTGACTTCACTTGTCAGACCCATTTTGCTGATCAGGAAACTGATTAAACAACAGGAGGTCACACAGTGAGACGTGGCAGGGGGTGGATTCAAACCCATGTCCGTGGCTTCTGAGCCTGTGCTCCTGACCACTTGGAGAAAGAGATCACAGTAGGATGAATGATGGCCCAAAAGGTGTCCATGTGCAAATCCTGTGAACGTTGTACCTTACACGACAAAGGGGAATTTGCAGGAGGAATTGAATTAAGGATCTTGCGGTGGGGGGAGTATGCTGGATTAACCACGCAGGACTTTATAGCAAGAGAGTAAGAGGGTGAGAGCCGAGGTCAGAGGGGAGACAAGGTGCTTCACTGCCAGCTTTGAGGATGGAGGAAGGGGCCATGGGCTGAGGAATGTGGGCAGCTTCCAGGAGTTGGCAAAGACAGGGAACCAGATTTGTCCTCAGCGTTCTCAGAAGGAGCCAGCCTGTTGTCAGCCTGTTGCAACTGTGGCCCAGTGAGATTGATTTTGAACTTCTGATCTCCAGAACTGTAAGATAATAAATTTTTTATGTTCTAAGCTACTGTGCCTGTGGTAATTAGTCACATCAGCTGTAGGAAACTATATAGGGCTATAAAAACATTTATACCCTCTGTGACTCTTGTGGAAGGTGGAGAGAAGGGAGTTCTGTAGGCCTCCACTGCACCCCAGGGCCTCGCGCAGACCTTGCTCAGAGCTGCTCTTCAACATACCTGTGTCACATAAAAGGGCCAAGGAAAACAAGGTCCCTGGTCCCCTGAGCTGGCATGCCAGCCAGGGAAGAGGCAGTCACAGTACACTATCACTGCTGGGGCTTTGATCCCAAACCCAAGGAGGACTCAGGAAGCCCGAGGGGGTCATACACGGAGACCTACGTCCAAAGCTGACCAAGTCACCCCTATAATCTCTTCCCCAAACCCACACCCTCCGAAGCTTGCTCGCTTCACAAGGAAGTGAATTGAAGACGACAAGAGGCCCTCCTAAGGCAAGGAGACCCTGCTCAGCTGCCGCCCACTGCCCGACCAGAGGCTAACACCTCCAAGAGGCCCACCCCAGGAGCTTCCAGTGGGGGCCTATCCCATGCGACCCCACACCACAGGCGCAGAGGCCCTGGGTCTAACCTGTCTGCAGAGCTGGGCTGTGCTTCCTGCTTGCGCTCCCGGGCCCGGGCCCTCCCTCGAGCCCTGTGGCAAGAGACAGGCCTGCAGGAGCCAGTCTGGCATGCCCACATCTGCCTCTTCCCAAGACCTTTCTATGTGGCATATTTTGAGGGAGCCTGGCAGGGGTCAGCCAACACAATAAACATCTTCCCTGGTCGCATCGCCCGTGTCTTATTCCGGGAAACAGCATGCTCCCCAGGCACGACAGGTAGCCCTCCCATCTGCTCTTCGTGCCCACAAGCTCCGGTGCCGAGAGCTATGCCCCGGTGAACTCCTACTCATCCTTCAAAACTCAGCTGGCTCAACGCAGCAGGTATCCTGGATTGGATGCTGAGAGGGGAACACTGGGGAAATCTGAGTTAAGATTAGTTTAATTAATAGTATTGCGTCAGTGTTGGTTTCTGAGTTTGGAAAAATGCAGCACGGTTGTGTAAGATGTGAACATTAGGGGAACCCAGGGAAGGCTATGTGGAAACTCTAGTATCTTTACAATTTTTCTATAAATTTAAAACTACCCGACATGATTATTAGAAATAAAGCTAGCTGGGCTTGGTGGTACATGCCTGTAATCACAGTACTTTAGAAGCTGAGATGGGAAGATTGCAGGTTTGAGGCCAGCTTCAGCAACTTAGCAAGACTCTCAGCAACTTAAGGAGATCTTGTTTCAAAATTTAAAAAACTTAAAAGGGCTGGGGGTGTAGCACAGATATAGAATGCCCCTAGGTTCAATCCCTAGTACCAATATAAATATAAAAATATATGCACATATATATTTTTAATAAAGCTACACTGGCTTGGACTTTGCCTGTAGTGGAGGTCACAGGGCAGTCTGGGGTAGGTGTCCCGCCCCTGTGGTTAGCTCATGCCATGCTGTGATGGTTTTTCCTGTGTCTGAGTCTGTGTCCCCCTGTATCCTCCGTATCCTGTCAAGGGGCATTTCCGGTCACTGTTCTAACGCTGCTCATCCATCCCATAATTGTCTCCTTCAGTCCTCACGGCAACCTGGAAGGGAAGTACTACCATTATTCCCATGTCTCAGGTGAGCAGACCGAGACTCAGGTCAAGCCGCTTGTCCTAACGTGAGCCCCGGTGGGGCCAAGACCAGGACTGAACAGCTCCAGCAGTCTGGCCTCAGAATTCATCTACTAAGCCCTCTGTTGTGAGCAGCTCTGAGGAGGAGTACTCCACTCGCCATCCCTGTGACCCTGGACAAGCTGTCCATCTCTCTGAGCTCCAGGACTTTATCTGTAACGGAGAAGATGACTAGCAAGCACTTCACCAGGTGCAAATGAGAAGAAGCATGCAAAGTGCTTAGCATGATGCCTGATGTGACGTAACCATGACGACGGTGGTGAAGGATGACCGTGGGGATAATGATCAAGGTAAATGGTGACCACAGTGGTGGTACAGCAAACGTGATGATGACCATGCGGGGCTTGCCAACTGAGTGAATAATGCACTAGAAAAAGGGAACAATGATCAGTTTCTGGAAGGTTCCACATGTGATGAACTGGGCATTGGAGGCAGAATAAATAGCAGCAGCAATTATGAAATCATCAGTCTGGAAGCTGGGTGGTAGTGCACACCTGTAATCCCAGTACTTGGGAGGTTGAGACAGGAGGATCGCAGGTTCAAGGCCAGCCTCAACAGAAGGGAGAGTGAAGAATGAGCCCAGTTGCATGACAGCAAAGTCAGGAAGGAGGGGAGAGTGAAGGGCCTCAGCCCTAGACACAGAGAGACCCACCTGGCTCTTTGAGAAGGTGGGACCCCGCCCCACCCCACCCCACCCCATGCTGCTCCAAGCCTGGGAAGAATCCTGCATGCCGGGCAGAGGCCCTGGCAGCCTCCTTCCCCAGAGTGGAAAGGGCTTGGTGTGTTTGTTCCACAATTAGAAATGGGATCCCGTCCTCGCCCCAACAGGAAGCTTTTGTTTGGCAGGAGGAGGAAGAACCAGGAGAGGATGCCAGAGAGGAGCCCCCCACCCCCAAGCCACATGCTCCGTGTCCCCCCACCCCCAGCAAGCCCGCCAGAGCCCAGGTGGGCGGGGAGGCGTGGAAGCCCTGGCCACCCACAGAGAGGCTGGAGGCCTGGCACAAGGGCCTGGCACCACCGGGAGAGGTGGCGGCTGTCAGCACCGGGAGGATTGCTTTCCAAGGCCCAAGAATAACCCGACCACAAGACAAGGAGGCGCTGACTCTGGATCCTCGGCCTCTTCCCTGGAGCAGCGGAGACCACATGTCGGGAGGCTCCGAGGGTTCCTGGAACTGCCAGGAGTGGGGGCCGATTCCTAGGTAGTCCGACTTCCCTCGTGGGGTCCCAGAGTAGCCTGGCTGGAGTGGGACCCTTCAAAGGGGGTCCACATGTGTGGTTGTTCATGTTATATTAAAGACACCCCCCCAGCTGATGTTGGGACAAGAAGGCACCGTTCATGTGGTTTCCCCCCCTCAAAAGAGGGTCCAGGCTTTCATTGTTTTATATGAGACTCGGGGCCACAAAAAAATGTTGGCTGAGCCTGGATCCCACTGTGAACCACAGAAAACACAGAGACTTCGAGTTTATCCCTGGTCACAAAATCCCATGCATTTGATTGTTTGCTCGTTAAATAACTGGGGGGGGGGGGTGTTGTGCCAGGCCCGGCCCAGTTCTAGAAATGAAGGGTGGGATCGCATACAGCATGAGACCCTTTTTCTTGTGTCTACGCCTTCCTAACTGACAGCCAGAAGGGAGGAAAGCAACTACCAACAAGGAAATTGAGAGGCAGCCTAGACGCTCAGTCAGAGTCAGTGATAAGCACGCCAAGGTAACAGGCAGGGTTATGGGATGGCGGCTACTTCAATTGGGTGGTCCGGGAGGCCTCTAGGAGGAGGTGACTGAGCAGGGAGAAGCAGGGTTGTGGGAGGGATTCAGCACAGGAGACACCCATGAGCAAAGGCCTCGAGGGAGGAGCAGAGGAAGGACAGCGAGGCTGGGAGTGTGCGCAGGAGACTGGCACCCGATGGGGCTGGCAGATGACGGTGACCAGCTGTGTAGATGTGGGGCTTCCAAGTCAGGACAGGGACTCCAAGCTAGATGCTAGGTGGGATGGGAGCCACTGCTGAGTTGAAAGCGATCTGAACTTGGTTTAAAAAAGCCCGAGAGGGAAGGGGACCTGCTAGGTGTGTTCAGTTCCAGCCAGGATGTGGTCTCAGATCAGGGGCGGAGAGCAGAGAGCAGGATTCGGAGAAGTGGGTAAGAGGGGTAGGGGGCTGTGTGCAGTGGTGCATGTCTGTGATTCCAGCTACTCGGGAGGCTGAGACAGGAGGATCCTAGTTCAAGGCCAGCATGGACAACTCAGGAAGACCTTGTTTCAAAACGACAACAAACAAAAGGATCGGGGCTTAGTCACAGAAAGACAGATACCTTGTGTTCTCATTCAGAGGTGGAAGCTCAAGAAATTGATCTTACAGAAGTAGCGGATAGGATAGTGGTCACTGGAGACTAGGAAGGGCGGGGAGGAAGGATGGAGGGAGGTTACAGATGCCAAAACACAGTTAGACAGGAGGAATAGTGTTCTAAGGCATAGCCAGGTGACTATGGTTTACAGCAATTTATTATATCTTTTATAAAGAACTGGGTAAGAGAAGTTTGTAAGCTCTCAACACAAAGAAATGGAAACTTCTGAAGGAGATGGAAATGCTGATTACACTGATTTGATCTTTATACATTATATACATGTGTCAAACTATCACAGTGTGCTTCATACATATATATATATATATATACAATTTTAAAAATGAAAACGGTTTTAAAAAACATAAAAAGAAAGAACAGTTTATTTTACTCTGAGGCAGAGTGTAGATTAAAAGAACTCTTGAGGTTTATTTTAGGTCTATGAATTTCTTGATAACTCTAAGGGCTATTTTTATTTTTTCAGTAGATTGACAACACTGAAAAGAAGCCAGTCTAAGTTCTTATGATCCAGTATCCCTACTCCTCCTTAATGCTTTTTCCTGGTTGATCCTCAAATCAGGTGATGAGTTTAATGGTTCTTATGTTGAAACTAAATATCACTTCCTGTCACTTCGCTGACGTTCTTTGCCTTTATGTCATATTCAAATTGCTTTAACTCATGGAAGAAACAGAAGAACCCTAGAGACAGAGAATCATGATTTGTTATCTTACATAACTATATAGTGGTTATAATGGTTTTTGTTTTTTGAATACAGTATAAAATAGCTTTACAGAGAACAAAGAAACTCATGAAATTACCTAGATACGTTTGACGTTTCTACTGTCACATGGGAACGCCCATTATTTTTGTTTTCCTGAGGAAGAAGCCCAAAGATCAGAAGCAGCAGTTAGGTGTGAAGCATGAGTTTCAAGGGGTAAGCAAAGGCAAGCAGGAAGGATACATTCAGGGATAAATAAAGATGCTGGAGAGTAAAGGGGTCTGAACGGCAAGGAGTGGAAGGTAGGATTAGACTTGCCAAGGACTCTGAATACTAGATTAAACATAGAAGGTTTTCTGTGATTCAGCTGGAACAATTGAATGTCTTTGAGTGATGGCTGGAGTTGATCTGAATCTGTGTTTTCCAGTCTGTATACAGCACAAAGAATGGCATCATTTGTAGAGCACATGGCAGGAAAGAAAAGGGAATTTGGAGACTGGGAGGACATTGCACAACCAACTTGTCCTGGTTTGCCCAGGACTTTCCCAACTTCAGGGCTGAGAATCCCATGTCGCTGGAAACTCCCTCAGTCTAAGCCCTTGTAGCCAGTTTGAGATCTACGCCAGAGGTCCCCAAGCCAGGATTCTAAAGAGTGGCGCAGTGCGGGAGGAGCCGGCCCTGTGGGAAGAGCCTGAGCCCCACATCCTCATTTCCTTAGACTGTGCTACTTTTATCTTTTTTGGGTTTTGAGGTTCTGAGTTACATCTCCTTGTAATGATAGCTCCTGTCACTCAAAAACATTTTTAGACTCCTGATTACTCCATGGTCTAGGTCTTTGTCTTTGAAGACATCGCATTAAATTGCCTGAGGTTCTTTTAAAACTCCAGGCTCCTGGGCCACACCCACAATCCTGCTGCCTCAGATACTTGGAGATTTGTAGTTTTCACACAGCAGCTCCAAGCTATAGGTGGACATTCAATGACACACATTCAAGCTGGAGAATCAGCAGTCACGTTGTATGCTTTGGTTCTTGTAGGGGCTTCTTGGATTAATGATGAAGAAAACTCGTGCTGTGTACAAGGATCTGAAAATATAACAGAGAATATAATTTGGAGAGTATAACAGAGAGTATGATTTGGATCTTACCAAAGCAATTTGTGATAATGCCTGCAGGGTTAATGTTTATTATTTGGTGTGCTTCAGATGGTAACATTACATTAAAATCAAAATGTTTAAAAAAATCAAAATGTTTAAAGATAACCCAGTGAAATGATGCCCACTTGTATTCCCAGTACTTGGGAGGCTGAGACAGGAGGATTGCAGGTTTGAGGTCAGCCTCAGCAATTTAGCAAGACCCTGTTTCAAAATGAAAAATAAAGGGGGTATAGCACAGAGGTAGAATGCCCCTGGGTTCAACTCCTAGTACCAGAAGACAGAACAAAACAAAACAATGTTTACAAAGGAGGAATTGGGGCTTGAGCAGGTGGGCAGGTACTGGGTACTGGGTACTGGGTGCTGGGTGCTGAGTTCCATTTCGGCTGTGTGGAAGAACACGTTTGTGGGCAGGGGGCTGCACCCCCTGATGAGAGATCTTGGGGACTGTCAGCCTGTCTTGGCCTCTGCCTCTTTTCCCTCCTGTCAAGTGAGGCATCCTGCTTGTCCGTCTCCTCCTCCACCAGTATCACGCAAGTGCTGTGATGAGTGACCGATATGATCCACACGCAGCATCTGTCACAGCCTCATCTTCACCCCGGGTTGCCATTGGTATCGTGATTTTGAAGTCCTCTCCACAGCTCCTGTGTTGGGGTTTGCATCAGTGGCTGTAAGCAAGAGGGATCCTTGGACTTAGGTTCAAAATGTCCAGCTTGGCCATCACAGAACCATCTAGAAGTTTTCCTGGCCTGTCGCTGTAGCCACCTCACACCTCAGACTCGGCGGCCCAGGACAGACCTGCAGCCCCTGTCACTTCCTTCCAGCGAACTTGTCTTCTTTCAGTTTTTTGTTATGGGAAGTTTCAAACAAACACAAATGTAGTAAGAATAATATCCTGAACCTCCACGGCGCCACACTCAGATTTAACTTCTGCCAACTTTACCCATGCTGGTCTCATCTATCTTTTCCTTTTCCTTTTCCCTTTATCCCCCTGAACCATTTTAAGACAAATTCTGGACATTCGTATGTGTCATTTCACTTCTACACACTTCCTTATATGTCTCTAAAAACATTTTTATAAATATAACACTACTAAGACATCTTATGAAATTAGCTACAATTCCTTGGTTTTATCAAGTACTCAGTTTGCAGTCAAATATTTCCCACTTGCCTCTAAAATGTTTTTTTTTTTTTTTTTGGTTTTTTTACAGTTGGTTGATTTAAACTGGGCTTCCAAGGAGGCCGCCATGTTTCACCTGGTGGTTGTGCCTCGAAAGTCTTTCATCTTAAACGGCTCTCCCTCCACTTTGTGTTTCATATCATGGTGCTTGGCCCGAATGTGTGCATCCCACAAAATCCATATGTGAAGATTCTCACCCCCAAGGTGACGGCGTTGTGAGCTGGGTCCTCGGGGAGGCGATTAGTCATGAGGACGGAGCCCTGGTGAGTGGGGTTAGCGCCCTCTACGAGAGACCCAAGAGTTGTATGTGCAAAGACAAACACGTCACAATGACCCCTGCTGTTACGTATAATTATAATGCATCAACTAAAAATTAAAAAATAAGAATATTAAAGAGAAGCCGGGCATGGTGTTGCATGCTTGTAATCCCAGTAGTTGGGAGGTTGAGACAGGAGGATTGCAAGTTTGTGGCCAGCCTCAGCCACTTAATGAGGCCTTTGGAAATTTAGTGAGACCCTGTTTCAAATAAAGAATAAAAAAATAGGGCTGGGGGTGTGCTTTGGGGGTATAGTTTGCCCCCTGGGTTCAATCCCCACTACTGGAAAAAACAAACAAACAAAAATATTAAAAGAGACCCCACACCTCTTCCCAATAGAGGCAGGCTGGCTAGAGGGTGGAACCATGCCAGCTGAACTGTGGCGGGGTCCACATTCCTCCTCTGTCTATTTGCTTCCTACTGTTATCCTTTAACTTTTTTTTCACAAACCTTGTCTTTCCTAAGACCTAGAAATTAACTTTAAGGACTTGATTAGAGTCAAGGTCAACATTTTTGGCAAGAAAAAATAGATGGTCCTGGATCCTTTCCACTTTATCATATCATGCTGGATTTTTTTAAGGCAATAGAAAAAAATAAGAAGAAAACCAAGCCCTATTTAGGGAAGAGGAGCATGGGCAGATTCCAGTTGGTCTGGAATTTATTAGCCACTGTTACAGTTCCAGAAAGTCTACCACTCAGGGACCAATTTGGGTGAATAAGCCCTCTTTTACAAAAGCAAATACTTCTTGGAATGCTGGTACTCTAGCAGCCATTCACACCTTAGTAAGTTTCATCATCTCCCTCTCTTCCTAGCTATTGAGCTAAAATGAGTATAAATTAAGCTAAAATGAGTATATCTGAAGAGGGCCTTTGGGAATCTGGAAGTCCCCTGTGACATGCCACAAGGAAGAAATCTAAAGGTAGCATTAGCGCTCAGGGCACTGGGGATTAGGACTTGATAGTAATAGGCTCATCACCGGGGTTTGGATGATGGTAAGGTAGACCAGACCAGGAAGGGGTCAGGAAGCATGGGAAGGAACTGTGGGTGCAGGGGTGATGGTGAGGAGCAGCAGACATGGGAGCCAGTCGCAGGGATTGGCCTTTAAGGGCTTTCAGACACCTTCAGACACCCCCTAGAACAAGTCACACACAACTTGAAACATAAGCTGCACGCCTGGAAATAAAGGAAAAGAAAGCATGAGCCTTCTGAGCAAATCACGTGCTGCAGTCCCTACAATTTGATCTTGGGATGGTCCTGCGCTAAGGACAGTGAAGGGGGCCTCCTTTGACTTCTTCTCCCTTCTTCCGGCCTCAGATATTCCCAGGGCTGGAGAATCGTGCCCATCATACCAAGCTTCACCTACAGGATGGGTTAAGCCTGTGGGCACTAGCAACCATCTGCAGTATTGTTTTCTGGAATAATTGGTTCCAAGATCCAGGTTATAAGTGTCAGTACAGGAAGTGTTGGCTGATCCTGAGTCCTTGCTATGAAAGATCAGCAAGAAGGGATTTCTCCTAGTCATCTATCTACAAGGTGACACAACAGTAAATAAGACACGGTTCCTTTTCTCAGGAAGCTCAAGGCCAGTCACTCTTCTTGTAAAAGCAAGATGGCAGCCAGGGTGTCAGGCTAGACTTGCTTCCGATGCACTCGTGGACCAGACCTGTAAGCTGTAGCGGGCCTGCTTCCTACCTCCGGGGCCCCTGTGTTCCCGTCAATCTGCTTCCCATCTCTTAAACACAGGTGTCTCCCGAGGATCTGTAACCGCCTACGTTCTTCTCGAAGGAGTCTGCCGTGGGGAATACCATGGCTCTGACACCAGCCACAAGCTCCTGCTCTGAGCAGTAGGACGTCCATGCAGCGCAGTGCCCTGAAGGCAGGTGACAGAGTCTGCTCAAGTGACATTCAGAGAGGCAAAGTGGCTTGGCCAAGGTGACTCCATTGGTGTCAGCGCTGGGACACAATTTTATGGTGCTGATTCCAATATCACGTTTTTCTAGGTAGGTCACACTGTCTCCTCCAAGTCCATTTCACAGATAAGGAAACTGAGGCTCAGCATGCCTAAGAGACCAACAGAAGATGCTCAGCACATGGGCTTGACCCAGCCTCGCATTCCGAGAGTGTGTGCGTGGTGTGTGTGTGTGTGTGTGTGTGTGTGTGGTGCTGATGACTGCACCCAGGGGCATTCTACCTCTGAGCTACACCCCCGACCCTTTGTAAATTTTATTTTGAAACAGGGTCTCACTAGATTTCTGAGAGTCTTACTACTTATTGAGGTTGGCCTTGAACCTGTGATCCTCCTGTCTCAGCCTCCCAAGTACTGGAATTATAAACGTGTGCCACCATGCCAGCCACATTCCAGCTTTTCATGACAACACCAGCGCCCTTTCTGTCAGCAGTCATGGGCTGGAGGTGACAGCCTGAGTTGAAACTGTTTGCCCGTGGAATTCCCAGAAAGTCTTTGTCCCTTTTTTTACCTCATGTTAGCCGACTCCGTGACAGGAGGGGTTCCAGGAAGTCTCTGGAGAGCCTGGCTCATCTGCACCCTCGCTTGACCCCCTTGGCTGCCTGGTCCCCAGGATCAGGACTCTCCAGCCTTCTCCATGGGGGCACCGTCATGGCTGCCCGTTTCTGCACCGAGGCTGCCTTCCAGGTTGCAGGCTCCCCAGGAGCTCACCGTCATCAATCTACCTGGGACCAGGAGAGCACGCTGCCTAGAGGCTCAGTCAAATTCACTTGCAAGTCTCTACCTGCCTGCCGGATGTCTCTCTCTGATGCCCTCTGGGGTCTTAGTCAGCTTGGGCTGCCGTAGAAAAATGCCAAAGACTGGGCGGCTTAAACAATAGTTTATTTCTTACAGTTATGGAATCTGTAAGTCCACATCCAGGTCCAGCGCCTGGGTTCCTGGCCAAGGCTGTCCTCTTGTTTACAGAGGGCGCTTCCTTCTGGTTCTCGGGTGGAGGAGTCAACGAGCTTCCTGGATGTCTCCTCTTATAAAGACACTAATCACCCACCGGGCATGGTGGCGCACGTTTGTAATCCCAGTACTTGGGAGGCTGAGACAGGAGGATTGCGGGTTTGTGGCCAGCCTCAGCTACTTAGTGAGGCCCTCTGCAACTTAGTGAGACCCTATTTCAAAATAAAGAATAAAAAAAAATGTGGCTAAGGGTGTAGCTCAGAGGTAGAATACCCCTGGGTTCAATCCCCAGTACCGTAAAATAAAATAATAAAATAAAATAAAGACACTAATCCTTTCGGATCAGGGTTCCACCCATGACCTCATTTTACTTCAATCACTTCCTTATTTCAAATACAGACACACTGGGGGTTGGGGCTTCAGCAAATGAATTGGGGGGGCACCGCAGCAGGGCTCAGCCTCACTGGGGCCCGATCTCCTCTATCCTCCTGTCCCCAGATCAGCTCCTGGTCTTCTCTGTCACCTTGGCGGCGGTTCTGTGCTCCCAGTCATCCAGCGGTGCACTCTCTCTCCCTCATCCCAAATGCCCCACCTGCTGTCAACGTGGCCTCCCTAAAGCCCCAGTCAGACCGTACCATCCCTGTCTGTCTTCATCTTCCATGCTCAAACACCTGCGGTGGCTCCCCATTGCCAAACACACAACAGGTAAGCCTCTCGCCATTGTACCCAAGGCTGCCTCACAGATGGCCAAACCTAGTCATCCCTCTGTCCTCTGGCCAACTGCTGTGCCCTGCACCCCTCTGTCTTCACTCAGACCCTTCTAGCCTGCGACGCTCCACGATCCCCAGTGAAGTTCAAATCTCCCATCCCTGAGAGACCTTCTCGGACTATTCCAGCTGGAGGAGACCGCTTCCACCTTGACCTGTTCTCTTCCTGGCTTTGGTCACTGACATCTGTGAGAACAAACGATAGAAATTCAACGCTGAGTGTCGGCACCTAATGGGGAATTACTGGACTCACATTATGGGAAATCCAGGCTTGGAGCAGGTTGAGAAGAGGCCATCAGGACTCTCCTACCCCTTATCATCTGACCGTTGGTCTCTCTGTGGGCAGCCCTTGCCCTTTCCTGCCACAGATGGAGCACCTCTGTGCATCGGGGAGGGAGAAGGAACATGGTTGGGGTTGACTACAGTCTCGTGCCATCCCAATTTTGTGGTCCTCACGTGAGAGGGAGCATCTGTCTGCAGTCCTGGGGAATGAATCTGATCGGTAGGCCAGTCATTGAGAGCAGGGGGAGCAGGCATTGTGCTTGACCAACAAGCACCACGTGGCCACCTGGTGGGCCAGAGACACCGAGGATGATTGACACCTGGCTGGTGATGGCAGCAAAGAAGGCACGTGCAGCAGATAAACAAATGTCCTTTATGCCATTTGTCCTCACGACGTACCTTTTAGTGTCTGTCATTCTCTGCATGTGCCTGTGTGTCTGTCTCACACACCAGCCTTGAATTCCTTGGGGACAGTGGAGCCTGGTCTTTCTTGTATCTGCATGCCTGGCATAGGTCTGGCCCACACTGCTCAGCTGACATTTCTAGTTGTGCGCAGTCATCTTCCTCCTACATTGACTTTCCAAATTGTTCTTGGTGGGGGTGGGTGGGGGAACAGGAGACAGAGCAGGGAACCATGTTTTTCCAATGGAGCCACATGGAGTTCTGAGTTCTAGGAGTTCTGAGGTCTCTCCCTTGGGGCCCCACTGAGAAGGACAGAGAGTCATCAGGTCTCTGTGCTGTCTCATTTCTGCCTTTATCTGTTTCACATACATTGAGGCTTTTATAGAAAATAACCTGAAGAAAGTGTCCTGTGGCTTTTAAAGAGTTTGAATAGCACTGTGTGGGGAAGGGAGTCCCCGGAAGCATGGGTTCTTTGAGCTGTTCCCCATGCAAGGGCTCCATAATCAAACATGTTTGGGCCATTTTGCTTGCTCTAGCCCCTTCTGTGCACAGTAAATGCTCTGAGAAGTCCTACAGAGAACATCTTCTTGGGTTTGTTTAATTCATGGATTTCCAAGACAATTTTATCCTGAATCCTTTTATCTGGTACACAAATTAGCACTCTGCAGGACTAGTGTTCCATGAAACCCAAATTGTGAGCTGGACAGGGGGATCTCTGGGCTCCTTCTGACCCTGCTACTGTTGGATTCGTATGGAAAGTGGCTGAAGGAAAGGGGCAGTGGTCATGGTCTCCACTTCGGAAGGTCATCCTTGGAAGAGGTGGCTGTGTTGTAAAATAGGCCTCAAGACACAGCTTACCTGAGACACCTGCCATCTCAACTTGCTGGTGCAGGTATGAATTGGGTTGGCTTTCCTTCATGTCATTTTAGAGATAGGTTTCTAAAGTCCTCAAAGGTATACATCCTGTGCCCCAGAAATTCTATTTCTAAGACTTTATCTGAAGAATATAATGACACAGATGCCCAGAAAAAATGAACAAACTGCTACTTTGTAACTTCCAGTTTTGTTGCAAGTTAACACTTTTTTTTTAAAACTGGGGATTGAACCCAGGGACACTCTACCTCTGAGCTATACCCCCAGCCTTTTTTAAATTTTGAAACAGGATCTCACTGAGTTGCTGAGGATCTCGGTAAATTGCCAAGGCTGACCTTTAACCTGCGATCCTCCTCCCTCAGCCTCCCAAGTACTGGTATTACAGGCATGCACCACCTCGCCCGGCTGCAAGTTGATACTTTTGAAAAACATAAATAAAAATGTGGTGGCAATGTCCAATTGCTATAGAAACTTCTAGAGTTTTGCTCTCATTTTCTGTACTTATCTGGGCATGCAACAGGAGCAGTTTGCAAACCACAGTTTGAACTGTCATGCTTTCTTGTTTATGTATGTTTATATTTCTGGAGGAGATGCAGAACCATGTCAAGAGTGATTTTTCTCTAAGTGCTAAAGTAAAGGAGATCATTCTTTTCCTTCTTTCCTGATCTGTATTGCAGCCTTTCTGCAATGAAGACATATTTCTTGAGCTGTATGGGAGAGCTGCAGAACAGAGTGTGAGGTGGGGCCGGAGGAGCATTTGGTGGGCGCTTGTACTGACTGCTGTGCTGCAGGGTGAGAAGCCAGAGCAGAGGGTGGAGGCACCTTCTCCAGAGGAGACCCTTGGCTGCCTTGTAGGACTAGACAGGGGTCAGCGGCTTCCTGCAGGCAGAGCCAGGCCCAGAAGCTTCAGTTCCCTCCCTCCACCCCATCCTGTCCCTGGGCACTGGGCTCTCTGACCAGCCTTCCCTTGGCCCGGCCAGCCGCACATCCCTGGAAACGCAGAGCCGCACGTATGTCACCTGCAAAGCGTGGCCAGACCACCAGACGTCACGTCAGCACATCCTAACCAAGCTGGGCTCCGAGGAGGCGTCCTGAGCCCGTGCCCCAGCCAAGGCCCCGGGCACTGTCTGCCGGCTCCTCAGCGGGGCTCCGGGGAGCGTTCCCAGGGACCTCCACCCTGCCGGTCCCGCCAGCTGGAGAAGGAGGCAGAGAATGGAGGGGCCAAGTTGTGGTTAGCGTGGGGGAGGGCGCGGAAAAACTCCCCAGCCCGTGCCATTCCTGCGGGGCGGAGCAGGCTTCCCCAGGAGAGGAGCTTGACTTTGTTGTTGTTATTTCCTAAGGAGAAGAAAGGGCAGGGATGAGTTTTCCAGACGCCAACAAAGGAGAAGAATGCAAACCCCCCGCTGGGGTGACAGGGCCTCTGTGTCTCTGTGGTCCCCAAGCCCTTGGACGTCTGAGGGCCAGGAGGCCTCCCCAGACGACCGCTGCCGGGAGCCTCCCTCAGGCTGGCCCAGGAGGGCGGGTGGGGCGACTTTAGAGTGACCCTTCAGAGTGACCGAGGGTCTCTCTGTGCCTCCTTAAGTTCAGGCAGGTTGTGGCAGGGGTCCCAGACTGCAGAGTGTTTCAGAGTTTTGTACCAATCAGTGAAACAGGTGCTAATGTCACCCTGCTTTGCAAATGAGGATACTGAGGCTCAGGGCGGGCGAGGAAGAGGCTGGGCTGCCCAAGGCTACAGAGCTGGAGGGGCAGAGCCTGGATTTAAATGCAGGCACCTGCTCTCCTCTCCATGCCAAGATGTTCTGTCTCCTAAGATGCTACAGAGCATGAAGTCCGATCCTGGTTCACACCATGCCCCTTCCAGAGAGCTCTGCCCCGTCCAGGGCCCCTGACATCTGCTCCAGCATGGAGCTTCCTCCCGGCTTCCAACCTGTAGAAGGTCCCTAGTGTCGTCAGTGTGCTCATTGCAATAATTTAGAAGACTTCCATCCCAAGAAAGCTGAGAATCTTCAGATGAGACTCTGGGAAATCACAAGTCTTCAAAGCCCAAAGGAATGCATGTGTAACGGACGGCGGCATCTTTCCCTGTAGAGTCCTTCCTGGGGGCTCTTCAGATTGTCCTCTGCCCTGTCTAATAGCCAGCCCTGCTCTCCCCCATACCTGCCTGGAACTGGGTTCTCACCCCCCACTAGTCGTGTGACATTGGAAAGTCGCCTACCCTCTCTGAGCTTCAGGAACTGAAGGAGGTGGACAAGAAGGGCACTGAAGGCCCACCGGGATCAGGATCAACTGCGGGTGCCTGTGATGATTGCAGATTCACACATCCTGCCCCAGCAGATGAGCCTCTTGGCAGGGTGGCACCTGGGAATCTGCCTTCTGAACAGATGCCCCAGGATACTTTCTGGGCACCAGCGTGTGAGAGTCCCTGGCGTGGAGGAGGTCTCAGGTCCACGCAGGCTCTGTGTGTGACGGTAGGCCTTGTCTGTCTCTGTGCATTTCCTGTTCCTCTCTCCCATCCAGGCTGGGGCCAGGGAGGAGCAGTGTTGGGGTCTGGCATGCATGGAGCTAGGGCTGGGCCAGCGGCTACAGCAGACAGCAGGTGAAGGGCTGGAGCGGGGATGGGGTGGAGCTCTGTGCTGAGACCTGAGGCTGGCTCTTCTGCTCCAGCCTGGGCCAGGCCTAGCTCAGCGTCCACGTGGGCTGGAGGCTGGGAGCGTGGGGGATCCATTGCTTCAGCCCAATCCCTGCTCTGTCCCATGGCTCTGGCTGGGACACCCAGCTGCCCCCCACTCCCGAGGGCTTCCCATAGGCCTGGGCCTTTCTCCCACACACATAGCCTGACAAACCAACCAGGTCCTCCTTCCGAGGTGCCTGTGAATGATGTCAGACACAAGGGCCAGGTGGGGACCAGATAAGAGCAAGAGACTAGGCCGGGCTGTCTCATCTGTCCCAAGATTGGGAAGGCAAGTGGGACCCTAGAATTCTGGCTGGGTTACCAAAGTCACTGGGAATTGAGGTCAAATTCTTGGAAAGACGTCAGCAACAAAATCCAAGTAAAAAAAAGTCTCTTATGAAATAAGATTTGTAAGTGTGATGCCACCTTTGTAGATAGTGTATTTCCATGAGTGGGTGTGCGTGGATCCGCCGGTCTCTCCATCCATATAGATGTAGTTCAATTCATGTAGGTAAAGTTGGGCCCAAGTTTGTAGGTCAGGGGCAAGTTGGACACCAGACTGCCCTCACTTCAGTCCACGGCCACAAGTTCGCAGGCCCTCAGGGCTACCCACTGCAGACCAGCGGGCTGCAAACTTGGGAGATGCTCATGGACTCCATCAGGTCAGATAATTTACTGGAAAGATTCACAGAAGGCTGGAAAGCACGTAATTATAATTGTGTTTTTACTATAGCAAGAGGATATGGATAGAAGAGACGGTTAAGTCTGGGCGGGTTCTAGATGCGAAGCTTCCACCATCCTGAGGAACGCTTTACCCTCCCGAGCCAATGTTTGGCAATGCTCAGAGAGTGTCACCAGCCAGGAACCCCACCACTACTTCCAAGTCCAGAGCTTCCTGACA
>PVLC010024390.1:6201-24809 GCA_004027655.1 Graphiurus murinus
CGGTACTGGGGATTGAACTCAGGGGCATTCTACCTCCGAGCTACACCCCCAGCCCTATTTTTTATTCTTTATTTTGAAACCGAGTCTCACTAAGTTGCAGAGTGCCTCACTAGGTAGCTGAGGCTGGCTGCGAACCCGGATCCTCCGGTCTCAGCCTCCCGAATGCTGGGATTACAAGCGTGCGCCACCACGCCCGGCTTCTTTTAGGATTTAACTTTGGCAAACCGCATCTGTCTGAGCCCCAGGTGTCTCGCCTATTAAACAGGGGAAGGGAGAAAAGAGAAGCTCAAGTAGGTGACCCCAATGGGAATTTCTAATCCTTACAGCTAATTTACCCTAGAACAAGGTTTAAAGAAATATAAATCCATATGGGTGCAATGGTGCATGCCTGTAATTCCAGCTACTGAGAAGCTGAGGCAGAAGAATCACAAGTTCAAGGCCAGCCTGTGCTATTTAGTAAGACATCACCTCAAAATAAAAAGGGCTATGGATGTATCTCAGTGGTAGAGCAGTTACCTAGCATGTGTGAGACCCTGAGTTCATCCCCAGTGCCACAAACAGCAAAAAACCTCTGACTCAGCCAGGTGTGGTGGCACATGCTTGTAATTCCAGTACTTGGGAGGCTTAGGCAGAAGGATCGCAGGTTCGAGGACAGCCTCAGCAAATAGTGAGACTCTCATCAGCCTAGCGAAACTCTGTTCAAAATAAAAAATAGGGCTGGGGGTGTAGCTTGTAGGTAGAATGCCCCTGGATTCAATCCCAGTACCACAAAAACAAAACAAACAAGCAAAAAATACCTCTGACTCTTCTGAGCTATTCTCCCGAAGAGCTCTCCCTGAGAGCCCAGGAAAGTAGTCTTTATTCTGTTCACTGATGTGTTCCCAGTATCTAGAACAGGGCATGGCACACAGTAGTTGCTCAGTAAATCCTCAAAGGATGGATGGATGAGTGATTTGGCCTAGAGTGAGTCCTGGGTATGGGTGGGTTTGGGGAGTTCCCTCAAGTGATTCTAGCACATGACTGGTCTGCCACTAGTCAAGGTGCCCGGCAAAGGCTGTCAAGGCTGAAAGCACCCCACAGCCAAGCTTGGTGCCCTGCTGGGAGCTTCCTTGGCTCATAGGAGGGGCTGTCTTTGGCTAATTCTTACACAGGAGCTCTAAGGCCTCACTGTGGCTCTGTGTGTAACCCAGTACAGACTCAATGGGCTGGCCTAGCCCGCTGGCCTGCTCAGTGTTTTCTGTCCACCCGCCTCTCAGGTGACCCGCATGGACGGCACTGTGGATACACCCCCCTGCCTACGCCTGACCCACCGCACCTGGGGCTCCCAGAACAGCCTGGTGGAGATGATCTTTCTCCGGCTGAGCCTTCCTGTCCAGTTCCACCAGCACTTCCGCTGTACAGCAGGGGCCACCCCCCTGGCACCTCCTGGCCTGCAGCCCCCTGCTGAGGATGAGGCCCGGGCAGCAGAACCCGATCCAGACTATGAAAACCTGCGCCGCTCAGCTGGGCGCTGGGGTGAGGCTGAGGGGGGCAAGGAAGGAACTGCCAAGGAGGGGGCACCTGGGGGCACCCCCCAGGCTGGGGTAGAGGCCCAGCCTGCCAGGGCGGAGAATGAGAAGGATGCAACCACAGAGAAGAACAAGAAGAGAGGGTGAGTCGAGGATGGGGCCAGGATGGGGTCTGGGGGGATCTGTCTCGGGAACTCTGATTATGCAATATCAATCATTTGAACCAGGCATGGTTGCACACTTCTATAATCCCAGTAACCTGGGAAGCTGAGATAGAAGAATTGCAGGTTCAAGGACAGCTTTAGCAACCAAGCAAGACTCTCAGCAACCTAGCAAGACCCTGTTTCAAAACAAAAAATAAAAAAGGGCTGGGAATATAGTTCAGAAGTAGAATGCCTCTGGGTTCAATGCTCAGTACAACAGAAAAAATTTTGAGAACTCCCAGTGTACCCCAAAGTGGTCCCATAAAGTGAAGTCAGAATACTGAGGCATCCTACCATGTCTCAAGTGAACCCCACTATTTCCAAGGGATGCTTTAAATTCCCTAAGCATATATAATTGAAGAGCCCTACGCGTGGTATGGAGAACTCTACTATCCCTGAGAACCTGGTGGGTCCCAAAGGGCTTCACTGAATGGGCTTCATTATCCATGAATATTAAAGTAGACTTCAGTGTCTTGGGAGAGTTTACTGTATTCCAAGGTATCTCAGTGAACACCAGCTGATATTCTAAATTGATACCCTTTCTGTGTCTCAAATGTACCCCCAAAGTGGGCATGGTGGGTCACGCCTGTAATTCCAGTACTTGGGAGGCTGACACAGGAGGATCGCAGGGTTGAGACCAGCTTCAGCAACTTAGCAAGACCCTCTGCAACTTAGTGAGACCCTGTTTCAAAATAAAAAATTAATAGGGCTGAGGAGAATGTAGGTAGGAGGTAGAATGCCCCTGGGTTTAATCCCCAGTACCAGAAAAAAACGTACAACCAAAAAAACGAACTTCCAGGGAGACCCTCAAGAGGTATTGAATTGAAAGGAGATCTGCATTTCCTCCATACAGCAGTGTTTTTTTTTTTTTTTTTTTTTTTTGCGGTACTGGGGATTGAACTCAGGGACGTTCTACCTCTGAGCTATATCCCCAGCCCGATTTTTTATTCTTTATTTTGAAACTGAGTCTCACTAAGTTTCGGAGTGCCTCACTAGGTAGCTGAGGCTGGCCTCGAACCCGGATCCTCCGGTCTCAGCCTCCCGAATGCTGGGATTACAAGCGTGCGCCACCACGCCCGGCTCAGCAGTGGTTTTTGATGGGATTAAAAACCCATCAAAAACCACTGCTGTATGGAGGAAATGCAGATTGGAGATTATTTGGAAATGATGTAGCAGCATTGCTGGTTATCAAGATTTTGGGGTGCTGCTGCTGAGGGGGCTCTGGGGATTCCACATGCCTTGCAGTATACAAGGCAGTGCCACTCAGTGGAGAATTGTCCTTTTCCAAGTGTATTTAGCTCCCATATGAGAAACACAAATAAGAAAAGCTGGTTAAAGGAAATGTCTATAGGTCCGAAAAGGGATCCCCATATTCCCATTGTGGTTGACCTGGCATCCACAAGCACAGTATGCGGCACCTCCAGAACACATTAGGCTGGGGTAGTCGGGAATTCTAGCCCTCTAGAAGTGAGGCTTTGGGTATGAGAAGCAGAGAGTAGTTAGTTGCTGAGGTTGGCCTTGAACTTATGATCCTCTAATCTTAGCGTCCCAAGTACTGGGGTTACAGGCATGCTCCACCAAGCCTGGCTGAAGTAGCGTGTAGTTTGGATGGATGTGGGGGCTGTGATTATCATGGTGGGAGTGGGGGCTGGATTGAGAGTTGCTTTTCACGGCAGCCTCTTCCCCTCCCCCAGGTTCTTATTCAAGGCTAAGAAGGCTGCCATGATGACTCAACCCCCAGCCACTCCTGCTCTGCCCCGGCTTCCTCGAGATGTGGTGCCCGCTGATGACCGCGATGACCCCGAGATCATCCTCAACACCACCACGGTGTGAACCAGAAACCTCCAACTTTGGGAACTCTCTAGCACAGCATGGGAACTCCCAGTTTCCAAATTTAGTGCTGCAAACACCCCAATATGGACTAGAGACTCACAAAATACAGCACATACCAATTTAATCCTTCAAACTCCTGTATCCATATAGCTTGTGACCTAAAAATGGTAGGCAGCATAATCAAACTATGATGGATTAATGTAACTTCCAGGGGTCCCAAATCCAAAGGATTATAGGCTAGGGACCCCAACATTTGGAATCACCCACATAAATACAATACCCCCATTTTATTTTATTTTTTGATGCCAGGGATTGGACCCGGGAACATTCTACTTCTGAGCTACATCCCTGGCCCTATTTTTTTTTATTATTTATATGTTTATTTATTTATTTATTTATTTATTTATTTTTTGCAGTACTGGGGATTGAACTCAGGGGCATTCTACCTCCAAGCTATATCCCCAGTCCTATTTTTTATTCTTTATTTTGAAACAGGGTCTCACTAAGTTGCGGAGTGCCTCACTAGGTAGCTGAGGCTGGCTGAAAACCCGGATCCTCCGGTCTCAGCCTCCCAAATGCTGGGATTACATTCATGCACCGCCACGCCCAGCTTTATTTTTTATTTTGAAACAGGGTCTCACTAAGTTGTGGAGGACCTCACTAGGTTGCTGAGGCTGGCCACAAACCTGTGGTTCTCCTGTCTCAGCCTCCCGAATATGGAATTACAAGCATGCACCACCATGCTCAGCTCAATACTCCCATTATTTTGTGTGTGGTACTGGGGATGGAACCTAGGGCCTCACACATGCTAGGTGAGCACTCTACCCCTGAACTACATCCTTAGCCCACAATACTCCCTAACTTGTTTTGTTTTGGTGATTGAACCCAGAGGCATTTTACCTCTGAGCTAAATCCCAGCCCTTTTTATTTTATTTATTTATTGTGGTACTGGGGATGGAACCCAGGGGCATTCTACCTCTGACCTACAGCCCCAGCCCTAGTTTTTATTCTTTATTTTGAAACAGGATCTCACTAAGTTGCAGAGGGCCTCACTAAGCAGCTGAGGCTGGCCTCAAACCCCGATCCTCCAGTCTCAGCCCCCCAAATGCTGGGATTACAAATGTGCGCCACCACACTCGGCTAGCCCTTTTTATTTTAAATTTTGAAACAGGGTCTTCCTAAGTGGCTGAGACTGACCTTGAACCTGTGATCCTCCTGTCTCAGCCTCCCAAGTATTGGGATTACAGGCATGCATCATCATGCCCAACGATACCCCAAACTTAATAACCACTCTAATACATTCCTGAGAATAAAAATTCATAATTATTCCAATGTAGTTTGGGGACTCCTCAAATATGTAATATTTTATGAGACAGAAAGCCTAGGGTTTAGACTCACTGGTCACCTAGGTACTACTTAGCCATGTCACCTCACTGTTTTGTGTCTTCTGTGGAAGGGCTATGGTTTCCTTATTAGTAAAATGAGGATAAAAATTATGCCCACCTGATATGTGGTTGGGCAAATGAAGTAAGTGAGTCTGTGTAAAGAACTTGGTGAGTGCCACTTGTGAACTATTTATTTTTTGCTGTAACCTGGGGAGGGACCCAAATGTGGGGGCATTGCAAAATATTCCCAAGGGATTTTTTCCAAATCTAGAAATGCCCCAATAAATCACAGAAACAGAGAGACATAAATTTAGGGTGAGGAGCCGGGTGTGGTGGCGTATGCTTGTAATCCCAGCATTTGGGAGGCTGAGACTGGAGGATCCGGGTTCGCAGCCAGCCTCAGCTACCTAGTGAGGCACTCTGCAACTTAGTGAGACTTGGTTTCAAAATAAAGAATAAAAAAAAAAAAATAGGGCTGGTGGTATAGCTCAAAGGTAGAAAGCCCTTGAGTTCAATCCCCAGTACCGCAAAAAAAAAAAAAAAAAAAATAAATAAATAAATAAATAAATAAATAAATAAATAAATTTGGGGTGAGGGGTGGTCTAAAAAATGGCAACTTCTTGTTAAACTCCCAGAGGCCCCTGAGAATCAGGGAGATCAATTCAAAGTCTGAGTAAACCCTGTCTTCTTGACTGATCTCTGGTCCCTCCTTTGTGTCCCCAGTACTATTACTCCGTGAGAATATTCGCTGGTCAGGAGCCCAGCTGTGTGTGGGTGGGCTGGGTCACCCCTGACTACCATCAGCACGACATGAACTTCGACCTCAGCAAGGTCCGGGCAGTGACAGTGACCATGGGGGATGAACAAGGCAACGTCCACAGCAGGTGCCAGGGAGAGGGGATGACTGTGGGGAGGTGGGAGTTGGGGGTGGGGGTGGGGCAGACAGGAGGGAGCAGAAGCTCCTGTCACCAGCTCTGTGGCTGCCTGGCTACGGAATCTGGTAGCTGGCTCAGAAGCTACCCTCCTCCTCGTCCTTCTCTCTTCCTGTTCATTTCCTTCTAAATGCTCCTGCTCCTTTAATCTTCTTTTCTCCTTTCTCTATTTCTTCTTTTCTATTTTCTCCTTATTTCCTCTCTTTCATCCTGCTCTCCTTCGACATTCCTCCTTTCTCTTCTCTCTCCTTCTGACCCCTTCCTCTTCCTTCTTCCAGGAAGCCCCACCGTCCCCTAAGGATTCTAGCTCCCAGGGGCACAGGGCATGGGGTGAAGCCCCCTGGTGGTGAGCAAGCGCTCTGAGGCCGTGCTATTCTGGGAGCTCAGGAAAGGGGGAGTTTGGGATCCAGCACTCCTGGACTGAGGATGCATACAGTGACCCCCTTCTGTCTCCTCCAGCCTCAAGTGCAGCAACTGCTACATGGTGTGGGGCGGGGACTTTGTGAGCCCCGGGCAGCAGGGCCGGATCAGCCATACGGACTTTGTCATTGGCTGCCTGGTGGACTTGGCCACAGGCTTAATGACCTTTACAGCCAATGGCAAAGAGAGCAACACCTTCTTCCAGGTGAGTCCTGCCCTCCGCAACTTAGCATAGGGTCCTCAAGTTCCAGCATTCCAGGACAGCCCTTCCAGATGCCCCTGAGGTCAGACCCCAGAGAGATAGGACAAAATCAGTTCATAATCTCTCCTCAGGTGGTTCCCCAGGAGACTGCCTACTTGAACCTTCCATTAAACTGAGGCCCACGCCAGATGTGGTGGTGCACACCTATAATCCCAGTACTTGGGAGGCTGAAATAGAAGGATCATGGTTTTAAGGCTAAGTTGCTTCAGCAAATTAGCAAGACCTTCAGCAACTTTGCAAGACCCTGTTTCAAAATAAATAAATAAATAAATAAATAATTTTTTTAAAAAGGCTAGAGGTATGGTTCGGAGGTAGAACACTTCTGGGTTCCATCCCCAGTACTACAAAACACATAAAAACCAAAACTGAGGCCCAGAAGGGAGGAGATAGAGAAGTCTATATTTCCTCATGGATGCTGAGTGACAGTCTCCACTTTTTCATCAATCAGGGAACACAGTAGGATGGGCCAGAATCCTAAGGTGGGCTTTTCCTTTTCAACATTTTATTATGAAAAATGTACGCATGAGCTGGGTGCAGTGGCACATGCCTGTAATCCCAGTACTTGGGAGGCTGAGAAAGAAGGATTACAGATCTGAGGCCAGATAATTTAGTAAAACCCTGTTTTGGCTGGGGTGTAGCTCAGAGGTAGCACACCCCTGGCTTCAATCCCTAGCACCACACACACACACACACACACACACACACACACACACACACACACACAGAAAGAAAATGAAAGAAGGAAGGAAGGAAGGAAGGAAGGAAGGAAGGAAGGAAGGAAGGAAGGAAGGGTGGGTACATATACACTTCAAGAAGACAGAAACACTGAAGAAACTGTACAGTAAAATGCCCATATACCTACCACCCAAAATCTACCATTAATGTTTTATGACACTGCCTTTATCACCTATTTATCCATGTTTACTTATGGATGGAATTAACCTATACATTAATTCCTCTAAGGTGAGCTTTGTAAAACTTTATTTTAAATGGAGAATTTCAGAAATACACAAAAATGAGCCGGGCGTGGTGGCGCACGCTTGTAATCCCAGCATTCGGGAGGCTGAGACCGGAGGATCCGGGTTCGCGGCCAGCCTCAGCTACCTAGTGAGGCACTCCGCAACTTAGTGAGACTCTTTCAAAATAAGGAATAAAAAATAGGGCTGGGGGTATAGCTCGAAGGTAGAATGCCCCTGAGTTCAATCCCCAATACTGCAAAAAAAAAAAAAAAAAAACCCACAAAAATGGAATAGTGTAATGAACCACCAGGTCCCCATTACACAGCTTCAACTGCCACCCACGCACAGCCAATCTCATTTCATCTTTACGCCTACTTCCCTTCCACATCCACTGGAGGATTGCGAAGGAAATTGCAGACATCAAATAGTTTTATCTCTTTTCAGTATATATCTTTAAAAGATAAGGATTATTTTTTAAATGCATAACCACAATATCATTCTCACCTAAAAAAAAAAAAAACAAAGCAAAACAAAACCATCCTGATAGTTCCTAACCATCATTAACTATCCAGTCCATGTTCAAATTTCTCCATCTCAAAAATGTCTTTTTACTATTTCTTTGTTTGAATTGGAATCTAAGTAGGGTTATATGTTTTAATTGGTTGCTATGTTCCTTTAGTCTCTTTTCATACATTACTTTTCTCTTCCTCTCCTTCCCTCCCTCCCGCCCCTTCCCATCTTGCCATCCCTCTTTTCCTTTGAAATGTATGTGTTGAAAGAACCAGGCTATTTCTGCTATAGCACTTTGCTCCTCCAAGTGTGGTCCCTGGACCAGCAGGACCAGCATCACCTGGGAACTTGTTAGATATGCAGAATCTCAGGCCCCTCCCCAAACCTGCTGAATCTGAATCTGCTTTTTTCTTTTTTTTTTTTTTTTTTTGTGGTACTGGAGATTGAACCTAGGGATATTCTATCTCTGAGCTACACCTCCAGCCCCGTATTATTTTTTCAATTTAAAACGGGGTCTCAGCCGGGCGTGGTGGTGCATGCTTGTAATCCAAGTACTTGGGAGGCTGAGACAGGAGAATCGCAGGTTCGAGGTTGGCCTCAGCAACTTAGTAAGACCCTGTTTCAAAAATAAAGAATAAAATGGGACTAGGGGTGTAGCTTGGAGGTAGAGTGCCCCTGGATTCCCTCTCCTGTACCACACAAAAAAATAAATAAAATAAAACAGGGTCTCACTAAGTTGCTGAGGGCCTTCCTAAGTTGTGGAGACTGACCTCAAACCTGAAATCCTTCTGCCTCAGCCTCCTAACAATCCTCCTGTCTCAGCCTCCCAGTTGAATCTGCATTTTATAGAGATCCCGGGGGATTTGTGTATACATTAACATCTGTGGAGTGCTGGCCTCCTTTCTCACAATCCCTGTGGTGTCATTGTAACATTCTCCTCTGTTCCCTGTACTTCCTGTGAACTGGGGGTTGGGCCTAGAGATGCAATTAGATTCAGGTTTGTTTTTGGCAAGACTGCTGCACAGATGGTGTTGTTTTGGGGTGGGGGCATCCAGTAGGGTAGACTCCACTGGGAAGATGAGGGGGAAGGCAGGCAGGCAGGCACAGGACCCTCTCTGGATTCTGAAGAATGAGCTCACTTGAGAGAGAAACTGGAAAGGCATTCCTAGAGGGGGCATGATATGCACAAAGAGGAAGATGACAGGTTGCCCTGGGGGACTTGGAAGAGGTTGGTCTGGCTGGATCAGGGTGGTGCAGCTCAACAGTGAGCTCAGAGCCATTACGGAGTCTCTAGTGCCCAAGTATGGATCCATAGGATTGGTCCCAGCATTTGAGGTCCAGAGAGCCCATCCTCTCCCTCACCTTGCCCTCTCCTCCCTGCCAGGTGGAACCCAACACGAAGCTGTTTCCTGCTGTCTTTGTCCTGCCCACCCACCAGAATGTCATCCAGTTTGAGTTGGGGAAGCAGAAGGTGAGGGTACAGGGACGGCCACACTCACAGTGGCAGGCTGAGGCGGGAGGTATGGGAAGGACACCCTGGAAGCAGAGTGGAGGGCTAGGGAGGGCTGAGAGTTCTGACCCACTCGTGCCTTTGCTCCCAGAACATCATGCCGCTGTCAGCCGCCATGTTCCTGAGTGAGCGCAAGAACCCGGCTCCACAGTGCCCGCCACGGCTGGAGGTGCAGATGCTGATGCCTGTGTCCTGGAGCCGCATGCCCAACCACTTCCTGCAGGTGGATACACGGCGTGCTGGTGAGCGACTCGGCTGGGCCGTGCAGTGCCAGGAGCCACTGACCATGATGGCGCTGCACATCCCTGAGGAGAACAGGTCAGGGCCTGACCGGCGGCACGGGGGTGGGACCAATGCTCCTAGCCCTCTGGAGCCTGGTACAGCTCATTGCCTCCCCTACCACATCCCTGGGGCTCCAGACCACCCCAAGAAGCTCCAGACTTAGCTCGGGATACCCTGACTCAGCTCAGGCTTCTCTAGATAACACCCCAGGGGGCCCAGATCTGTCTTAGGGGGCCTTAGATCCATCCTAGTGAGCCACGGGCTCACGTCAGGGACCGCAGACCCACGACAGGGCTCCAAATTCATCTCAGGGAGCCCAGACAATGACAGGGAGCCTGGACATTACTCGGAGAAGCCTGGGTGCACCCTAGGGCCTCTGGGCACACCCAGGGAGACTGTAGACATGTTATATGAAGATTCCAAACCTATTCCAGGGGATCCAGACACACCCAGAGGTATGGATGTGTTCACATGGATGCCAGGAATTCTCTTAAGGACTCTGAATGTAGCCAAGGATCCCAGACTCACGCCAGTAGGCATCTAATACACCTCATTCTTCCTTTTATTCATTCACTAGACAAATAGCTTTGGGCTTTCCTGTGTGGCCAGCAGCATTCCAGGCTGATGACACCAACCCTTTGATACCAAACAAGGGGCATTCTAGTGATGCTCACATAAAACACAGGGTGTTCAGATCTGCCCAAGGGGACTCAGATCCACCCCCAGGGGCTCCCACACACCCATTTATACATTCAACAAATATTTATTGAGCATTTGCTACATGCTACATCCTGTTTTAGGTGCCCGGAATATAGCAAACAAAACAAAATAGTCAGTAATGGCCTGCACTAGTAGAATTAACATTCTAGTGGCATGCAAGGTTCTTTTTTTTTGCGGTACTGGGGATGGAACCTGGGGGCATTCTACCTCCAAGCTACAGCCCCAGCCCTATTCTTTTATTCATTATTTTGAAATAGGGTCTCACTAAGTCGCGGAGGGCCTCACTAGGTAGCTGAGGCTGGCCTCAAACCCGGATCCTCCGGTCTCAGCCTCCCAAATGCTGGGATTACAAGCATGCATCACCACGCCTGGCTATAACCAAGGTTCTTTTTTTTTTTCCTTTGGTACTGGGGGCTGAACTCAGGGGCATTCCCAGCCCTATTTTTTTTTTTCGGTACTGGGGATTGAACTCAGGGGCATTCTACCTCCGAGCTACACCCCAGCCCTATTTTTTATTCTTTATTTTTGAAACCGAGTCTCACTAAGTTTCGGAGTACCTCACTAGGTAGCTGAGGCTGGCCGAGAACCTGGATCCTCCGGTCTCAGCCTCCCGAATGCTGGGATTACAAGCGTGCGCCACCACGCCCGGCTTCCCAGCCCTATTTTTTATTCTTTATTTTGAAACCGGGTCTCACTAAGTTTCAGAGTGCCTCACTAGGTAGCTGAGGCTGGCCTCGAACCCAGATCCTCTGGTCTCAGCCTCCCAAATGCTGGGATTACAAGCGTGTGCCACCACACCTGGCTATAACCAAGGTTCTTGAACCTATCAGAGAGGGTTCCAGTCCAGCCTGGGGATACCAGATACATCTGAGGGTCACTAGAACTAACCTGGACTCTCAGAAACCCCAGAGTCCTGGACCATTCCAGGTATCCCATATGTATCCCCAGGGAGCCCAGACCCCTCAGGAGTTCCAGGACTATGGAAAAACTCCTAGACATAGCTCCAAAGCCTTTATGGAGCCCTGACCCTGCTGGACACTGGGATTCTCTACCAGGGTGGCCAACATTCAACTAAACATCTCTTTGCCTCTCTGTGATTTGTCTCTTGTCTCCCACCTCCTCTGCTTGGTCTGTCCCTGTCTGTGCTCCCCATCTGTACCACAGGTGCATGGATATCCTAGAGCTGTCCGAACGCATGGACCTGCAGCGTTTCCACTCGCACACCCTCTGCCTCTACCGTGCTGTGTGCGCGCTGGGCAACAACCGCGTGGCGCATGCTCTGTGCAGCCACGTGGACCAGGCGCAGCTGCTGCACGCCCTGGAGGACGCGCACCTGCCTGGTCCTCTGCGCGCCGGCTACTACGACCTCCTCATCAGCATCCACCTCGAAAGTGCATGCCGCAGCCGCCGCTCCATGCTCTCAGAGTACATCGTGCCCCTCACCCCCGAGACCAGCGCCATCACGCTCTTCCCACCTGGAAGAAGCACGGAAGATGGTCCTCGCCGCCACGGCCTGCCAGGCGTTGGAGTCACGACTTCCCTGAGGCCCCCGCACCATTTCTCACCCCCCTGTTTCGTGGCAGCCCTGCCAGCTGCTGGGGTAGCGGAAGCCCCGGCCCGCCTCAGCCCTGCCATCCCTCTGGAGGCCCTGCGGGACAAGGCGCTGAGAATGCTAGGGGAGGCCGTACGAGATGGGGGGCAGCACGCTCGCGACCCTGTCGGGGGCTCTGTGGAGTTCCAGTTTGTGCCCGTGCTCAAGCTCGTGTCCACCCTGCTGGTAATGGCTTCCTCTTGCTTCCCTCTCCCATTCTCCTTGCACAGCCTCAGCAAGTAGTGAGACTCTCATCAACCTTATTTGGACCCTGGTTCCAAATAAGAAATAAAATCGGACTGGGAGTATAGCTCGAAGGTAGAATGCCTCTGGGTTCAATCCCCAGTACCATAAAAAAAAAAAAAGAAAAAAAAATCCATCCGTCTATCAACCCCCTCCCATGTGCATCCAGCTACCCATTCATCTCTCCATCTGTATATTCACCCGACTTTCAGTTTATCCTCCCATCATCTACCATCCTTTTTAAAATTTCCTTCCATCTATTGATCTATTATTCATATTCATTCATCTCTTCTTCCTTCTTCCTATTCCTCCATCCAACAATCACTTATTCACCCACCAATTCATCTGTCCTCCACCCATCTTTTTCTCCACTCATTCATATATAACTGCACCTTCCCATTCATAAGTCCACCCATCTTTCTATCCTTCTGTCCTTCACCCACATATCCATATATCCATCCACATATCCATCTTTCACTCTATTTGCTCATCCATCATTTAATTAATTCACACATTAGTCCATCTACCATTACACCTATCTATCCATTTACTTATTATTATTATTATTATTTTTTTTTTTTTTTTTTTTGCAGTACTGAGGATTGAACCCAGGGGCATTCTACCTCTGAGCGACACCCCCAATCCTATATTTTATTCTTTATTTTGAAACAGGGTCTCAGTGAGTTGCAGAAGGCCTCACTAAGTAGCTGAGGCTGGCTGTGAACCCGGATCCTCCAGTTTCAGCCTCCCAAGAACTGGGATTATAAGCGTGTGCCACCACGCCCGGCTTCCATTTACTCATCAATGTATATTTCCTTCCATACATCCAGTAATCATCTTTCTTTCACCTGTGCATTCATCCATATACTCATCCACAGACCCACCCATTCCTCCCCTTCCACCTTCCCATGCATCTATGCAATTTTCCATGCATATGTATGCACAGCCATCCACCTAGCCACAAATCTGTCCATCCATTCTCCATTCTTGTATCCATTCTTCACTTAATGTACCTCTTCACTCATATATCCACATAACCATTAATCCAAATGTTCATCCATCCAGATTTTCATGTATAAGCCCATTTACCTACCATCCATCCATCTCTCCGTCCATCTACCCACCTATCCCACCCACTCTCACAGCTATTTACTCACTTGTCTATTTATCCGTATACTCAGTTACTTGCTCATGCATCTATCAACATATGCACCCACCTTTCTGCCTACATATGCATCACTTACCCTTCTGTCATCTATCCACCCACCATCTCCTTCATCTCTCCATCATGTTCCACTCATTTATTCACCTCCCCTTCAAACCTCTACTATTCAGTCTATCCATTCATCCAGCCAGTCTCCCAGTCCTCCCTCCATCTATCTTTCTGTCTCCCTTCTTTTCTTCCCTTTAATCTACCTACTGTCTCTCTTTCCATACTAAAACCTGTTAGCATCTTCAATGTGTTGGCCAAGAACTGGTGTATACTGGGAGCTATGTGTGCCTCCATCAGGTGTAGGGTGTGTCCAGTCCCATAGCAACATATGTTAAGGCTTGGGAGAAAGGACATTTACCTATGAAAGGAAAAGGTCTCATGTTTGATGATGTGGTCTGGGCCATGTGGGTGGAGCACAGGTGTGGACTGAGGGATCTTGAGGAGGGTGGAGCACAAGGAGGGGATGTCACTCCTGCTTGTGGGAAGAATCATATCAGCCAATGGGGGAGCGTGAGCCTGGCATATGCAGGAGGAGCAGGTCTGGTGAGTGAGGCTGGAGAGTGACTATGGAGGCCTTGCAGGCCACTGTGAAGGACTCAGACTTTGTTCTGCAGGTGATGGGGGTCTTCAGCGATGAAGATGTGAAACAGATCTTGAAGTTGATTGAGCCTGAAGTATTCACTGAGGAACAAGAGGAAGAGGAGGAGGAAGAAGAGGAGGAAGAGGAGGATGAAGAGGAAAAGGAGGAGGATGAGGAGCAAGAGGCACAGGAGAAGGAAGATGAAGAAAAAGAAGAAGAGGAGGCAGCAGAAGGAGAGAAAGAAGAAGACTTGGAGGAAGGGCTGCTCCAGATGAAGCTGCCGGAGTCTGTGAAGCTACAGGTGGGTTGGTTCTTCCTGTCTTCCAGCCCTATTCCATCTGGGATGGGCGGTACCTGGTCGATGGAGCTTGAGTCCGGACTTTGTCCTGAGAGGGTGGGAGCTGTGGAAATGCATAAAGCAGTGTAATGATGCTGGCTGGGAATGATCTCTCTAGTTTCCATGTGTGATGAGATGGTGGGAGAGGCTGACTTAAGGATCCAAGCAGGAGGGGTGGGGGCTGGATCTCAGCAGGGCTGTGGAGAGGGGAGAGAACTCAACAGAAGTTTCATAGAAGTCCTGATGGTCTCACTCCCATCCCTCCTATCACATGGCTGTCTTCCTACAGATGTGCCACCTGCTGGAGTATTTCTGCGACCAAGAGCTGCAGCACCGCGTGGAATCCCTGGCAGCCTTTGCAGAGCGCTATGTGGACAAACTCCAGGCCAACCAGCGGGGCCGCTATGGCCTCCTCATGAAAGCCTTCACCATGAGCGCAGCTGAGACTGCAAGACGCACCCGCGAGTTCCGCTCCCCGCCCCAGGAGCAGGTCCTCTGACCCCTGACTCCAGTTGGTCTTACTGTCCAAACCCAACCTTGGCCACTCCCCCAACTTACCACTGATGTTCCTCAGCCTTAAAACCAGTGCTTGAGCTGGGCTTGGTGGCGCATACTTGTAATCCCAGTACTTAGGAGGCTGAGACAGGAGGATCGCAGGTTCGCAGCCAGCCTCAGCTACTTAGGCTCTCCACAACTTAGTGAGACCCTGTTTCAAAATAAAGAATAAAAAATAGGGCTGGGGGTATAGCTTGGAGGTAGAATGCCTCTGGGTTCAATCTCCAGTACTGCCAAAAAAAAAAAAAAAAACAGTGCTTGACCCTTGAACCTATGGATATATTTCTCTCTTACTCTGGCGCCACTCTGTGAACCAAACTGACTTCTAAGTCAACCCAGACTGACCCCGATCCTTTTCAGACCTCTGGCCCATAGTATCCCATATATTCTTCACTAACTCACACTTTTGCTCAGACCCTAGACAGGAACTTATATTTAAGTATGATGTGTCTAGGTGTGGACTTCATAGTTCTTGCAGTCTGTGGTCTCTGACCCTCATTCTAACTTTTGACCTTCTCCTAGATCAACATGCTATTGCACTTCAAAGATGGTGCAGATGAGGAAGAATGTCCCCTCCCTGAAGAGATCCGACAGGATCTGCATGACTTTCATCAAGACCTGCTGGCACACTGTGGTGAGGAGAGAGGAGCAGAGAGGCCTCCCCCCCAAGCTTTCTCTTGAGACCTCTTTTGAAGTTTCCCCAAGATTTCCTAACTTTAAACTAACCTATGTATTGGTGTTATATAACTATTGGTTGAAGTGGGGTGTGGTTGTGCATGCTTGTAATCCTAGTACTTGGGAGGCTGACTGGAGGATCACAAGTTCAAGGACAACCTCAGCAATTTAGCAAGGCTCTCAGCAATCTAGTGAGGCCCTGTTTCCAAATAAGAAATAAAATCAGTCTGGGGATGTAGCTCAGAGATAGAATGCCTCTGGGTTCAATTCCTTCAATTCCCAGTAAAACACACACACACACACACACACACACACACACACACAAACACACACACACACACACCAAAACACCAAACCAAAAAAAAAAAAAAGCTATTAGTTGAATGAATGTACTTAGGAGCAGAGATAGACAATGAGTGGAAAGATATGTTTATTTGAGTATTTGGGTGGATGAGTATATGGATGGATAGGCAGGTAAGTAGATGGGTGAGTTGATGGGTAGAAGGATGGATGAATAAATAAATGGATGAAGAGGTGGTGGGCTGGCTAGCGGAATAGACAGATGCATGGATGTTTGAGAGTTGGATAGAGAATTGGCTGTCTCAATTTAGGGACAGATGGATAACTTCCATTGTTTCTGATGATAAATCAGCAGATAATCTTATTGGGATTCCTTTATATGTGGTGAGTCATTGTTTTCTCTGGCTGATTTTCTTTTCTTTCTTTCTTTTCTTTTTTTTTTTTTTTTTTTGCGGTACTAGGGAGCTACATATCTATACCTTTTTATTTTGATACAGGATTTTACTATGTTGCCCAATCTAGCCTTGAACTAGCAATCCTGGGATTACAGGTGTGTGCCATGAGATCTGGCTCTCTAGCCAACTTCCAAGAATTTTTTTTTTGTACTAGAGATTGAACTGAGGGTCCTTCTGCCTCTGAACTATACCCCAGCCCTTTAAAATGTTTATTTTGAAACAGGGTCTTGCTAAGTTGCTGGGGTTGGTCTTGAACCTTCAATCCTCCTGTCTCAGCCTCAGTACTAGAATTAAAGGTATGTGCCATCATACCTGGCTAAGATTTTGTCTTTGTGTTTGCCTTTTAACAATTTGAATATGATGTGTCTAGGTGTGGTACTCTTTGAGTGGATTCTATTTGAAGTTTGTTGAGTTTCTTGGATGTGTATATTAATATTTTTCATCCATGTTGGAAATTTCTGGGCAATTTCTTCAATATTTTTGCCTTTTTCTCTCCTCTCCTTCTGGAACTCTCATTACGAGTATGTTGGTATGCTTGAGGCTGTCTCACAGGTCTCTGAGTATCTCTTTTCTTCATTCTTTTATTTTTCTCTTCTTCAGACTGGATAGTCTCTGTGTTCTACCTTCAAGATCACAGCTTCTTTTTCCTACCAGCTCAAATATGCTATTGAACTTCTCTAGTAATTTTTTATTTCAGTTATTGTACTTTCCTTTTTAAAATTAAAACAATTTAGTCAATGCATAATTATATAGTTATTGTACTTTTAAACTCTGAAATTTCTACATGGCTCTTTTTTATTTTTTATTTTTTTGGTACTGGGAATTGAACCCAGGGACGTTCTACCTCTGAGCTACACCTCCAGCACTATTTTATTTTCTATTTTAAAACAGGGTCTCATTAAGTTGTGGAGGGCCTCACTAAGTTGCTGAGTTTGTCCTTGAAACTGCAGTCCTCCTGTCTCAGACTCCCAAATACTAGGATTACAGGCATGTGGCACCACATACAGTTTATATGGCTCTTTTTAAAATATTATTCACTCCCCCCCCCTTTTTTTTTTTTTTTTGCAGTACTGGGGATTGAACTCAGGGGCATTCTACTTCCGAGCTACACCCCCAGCCCTATTTTTTATTCTTTATTTTGAAACCGGGTCTCACTAAGTTGCGGAGTGCCTCACTAGGTAGCTGAGGCTGGCCTCAAACCTGGATCCTCTGGTCTCAGCCTCCCGAATGCTGGGATTACAAGCGTGCGCCACCACGCCCAGCTTCTTCTTCTTTTTTTTTTTTTTTTTTTTGTATTGGGGATTGAACCCAGGAGCATTCTACCTCCCAGCTATACCGCCAGCCCTTTTTGTTTTTTTAAATTTTGAATCAGGGTCTCACTAAGTTGGCCAGGCTGGCCTTGAACCTATGATCTTCCTAGCTCAGCCTCGGAAGTACTGGGATTACAGGCATATGCCACCACACCTGGCCTTGTTTACCTCTTTATTAATCTTCTCTATTAAGTGTGTTACTGTCATCATTTGTCCCTTTAATTCTTCAGATATTTTTCTTAGTTCTTTGAACATATTTGTAATAGCCGATTTAAAAGACAAATGCTAAAGCACATTAAAAGATAAATAAAAGTGCTTCATAGAAGTAATAAATAAGTATATGAAAAATAAATGGGGAATTCCATGAATGCACGCATGAATGAGAAATGAATAAACACACAAATGAGTTAATGAAGGAGTGCACGACTGACTGAGTGACATTCCCTCCCTTCTTGACCACCCCAGGAATTCAGCTGGAGGGGGAGGAGGAGGAGCCAGAGGAAGAGACCTCTCTGGGCAGCCGTCTCATGAGCCTGTTGGAGAAAGTGTGGCTGGTGAAGAAGAAGGAAGAAAAACAGGAGGAGGAGCTGCCAGCTGAGGAGCACAAGCCTCGTGAGGACTAGGGACAGGGTGGGGAGTGGGGAGCAGCTCTGTGCCTGGGGAGCCTCTGACTCCAGAAGGGAGGTGTGGACAGGCAGGCACTGGAAAGGAAGAGCTGTGTGAGAGAGGAGCCCCAGAGTGGGGGCTGCAGCATTTGGGTGTGGACCAGTGTGGTGGACAGCTGTCAGAGCAGGGATGTGCATCAGTCAACCTCAGATAGCAGCA
>PVLC010024391.1:0-24730 GCA_004027655.1 Graphiurus murinus
TGAACTCAGGGGAGGGGAAGGAGGGTCCTATCTTCCTCACTTCTACCCAGAGCCACCTCACCCCCACCTCAAAGCACTGACTCGTTGGTTAGAGGTTTTATTGAATGCTTAAGGCAAAGGGGCAGTTTCTAAGAGGTTCTTTTCTTTAGGCGATGCTTCTGTCCACCGGGTCAAAAAAACCTGAAAGATATGCATGTGAGGCTGTATCGGGGATTTGAATCCAGTGGGCAGTAGGTGCTGGGTGCTGCCTGAGGGCGTTCTAAGAGTAGTGGGGCTCCAGGTTATGCTGGGTACCCCATGCAGAGCCCAACTAACCTAGCGCCCTCTAGATGACAGGTGGAAGCCCCTCACCAACCTTAGGCCTTCTCACCGGAAAGGGGGCGCTCTGATGGAGGCTCGGAGAAGGGACGATTCGTTGGAATGTGCTGGAGAGGGCCGTGTCAGAGGAGAGGAGAAGGTGGCCTAGAGTTTGAGGTCAGCAAGGACGAAGGACGCAAAGGCTGCGAGCGGGGGTGCTCAGAGCCCCCGGCGGCCACCTCCTCACCCATATCTGGGTGCTCCAGGACACTGTGAGCCACGTAGGCCGGGTGGCTGTGCAGGCTCCTGCATTTCTTGCAAAACAGGATCTCGCAGCGTGCACAGCCTCCGCGGCGCGGCGGCCGCCGCCTGGTCTCCAGCACACACAGCTCCTCCGGGAGGCTCCGCTTCCTGCAGGTGGGGACCCAGCGCTCAGTGCCCGGGGCGTCCCTCCTCCCTGGGGCCCCACGGTCGGGAGCCCTCACCTGTCGGCGGGAACCGCCAAGCCTCCCAGCAGCGCGAAGGGGCTGAGCCAGCCCCAGAAGCCGCTGTCCGCGCGCCGCAGCAGCGCCACCTGCTGGGTGCTGGACTCCTGGCGCAGAGGACTGTAGGACACCGAGCGCCGCTCGCGCCCTTCGCCTTCCTCCGGCTCGCGCGGCTCCGGCTCCTTCGCGCCCTCGGAGGCGCCCTCCGCGGCCAGCGTCTCCTCGTCCTCCTCCGATCCCTCCTCTGCTTCCTCCTGCGTCTCCTCCCCGGCCCCGGGCTCCTCCAGCTCCTTCTTCCACAAGGGGGTCTTTACGCCTGCGGGTGGGGAGGAGCTCAGCGCAGTCCTGCTGTCCCCACAGGGAACCTGGGTACCCTGACTGCAGCAGGTGCCTGACCGACAGGGAGTGCAAATGTCCCGGGCCGGCGGGATTCTAGCGAAGGTTCCGAGTATGCAAGGTTCCCGGGCTGCTCCCGGGTTCTTGTACTTCCTAGCTAACGATTCAGCTCAGGTCACCTCCTTTATGTCAAGCGCCGAAGCTTCCTTGTCTATGTAATGGAAAAGGTAGTGGCTTTCTCAAGGATTATAGTGAGGTTGACGGAAATGGAGTTTGTGTAAAGCGCCCAGCCTAGGGCTTGGCTTGGGGCAAGCTACCAACAAACCATAGATTGCCAACTGGAGGAGATGGCAAGTCCCTCAGTATCTTCTATTTCTTTTCTCTTTGCTTTCCATCTCAGTGCCAGGGATCTAACCCAGAGCCTTGCACATGCCAGGGAAAAGGTCTACCAATGAGCTGCATCCCCAGACCACCACCTTCCTTCTAATTGGCTGTAGGAGGTATCTATGTAGACTGTCAATAAACATTAATTCCATGGAGTGTGTGTGTGTGTGTGTGTGTGAGAGAGTGACTGGGGATGGAACCTAGGGGTTTCTACATCCAAGCTACACCCCAGTCCTATTTTAATCTTTTATTTTTTTTAAATTTGAAATATAATTTTACTTTTTATTCTTATTAATCTTTTATTTTAAAAGAGGGTCTCACTAAATTGCTGAGAGTCTCACTAAGTTTCCGAGGCTGGCTTTGAATCTCTGATCCTCCTGTCTCAGTCTTCCAAGTACTAGGATTACAGGCATGTGCCACCAAGCCTGGCTCGGATTGTCATTTTATAGGTGGTCATGAGCCATGTGTGGTGGTGCATGCTTGTAATCTCATGGGAGGCTGAGACAGGAGGATTGGAGGTTCACAGCCAGCCTCAGCAACTTAGTGAGGCCATTTGCAACCCAATGAGACCCTGTTTCCAAATGAAAGAATAAAATAGGTCTGGAGGTATAGCTCCAAGGAAGAATGCTCTGAGTTCCATCCCCAGTAACACCAAAAAAAAAAAAAAAAAAGTCATTTATATTGTTTTGTATGGGTGTGTGTGGTACTTGAGATGAACGCAGGGGCCTTCTACCTCTGGGGCACACCCCCGGACTTACTTTATTTTTTTAGAAACAGGATCTAAGTTGCTGAGAGCCTCACTAAGTAGCTGAGGCTGGCTTTGAAACCACGATCCTCCTGTCTCAGCTTCCCAAGTACTAGGACTACAAGCATGTGCCACCGTGCCTGGCTTATATTCTGTTTTCTTTTTCTTTCTTTTATTTTGGGGTATCGGGGATTTTTATTTTGAAACAGGGTCTCACTAAGTTGCAGAGAGCCTCACTAAGTAGCTAAAGCTGACCTCGAACGTGGATCCTGCAGTCTCAGCCTTCCAAGTACTGGGATTACAAGTGTGTGCCGCCACGCCTGGCTTATATTCTGTTTTCTAAATGAGATTTCCCTCCTCAGAGTGGGTCTGGACTTAGGGAAGCCCAGCATCACTGGTGGCAGGGTGGGAAGGCAGGTGGGCACACAGCACCTCTGTGTGATTAGATGAGGTAATCTTTAAGGTCAGAGTGAACAGAAAAAGGGCCCCCTGCATGAGCTGGTCAGGAAAAGGTTGCCCTGGGGGTGGACCAATTAGGAAAAGATGCCTCTTCCTTCCAGGTTTGCCAGTGGATTTCAACTACCCCTGCCCCCTCTTGCTGGTGCCTTTGCTCAGGGCACAGATTCCTGTCAGGACTATTGAACCTCAAGCAGTAGCCCAGTCAGGAAATTCCTGGGCTAACATGGAAACTGTGTCTGCTAGTTAGTCAACAAACATTCACCTACCACTTGTGTCTAGATAGCTAGATTTATAATGAATAGAAGGATGGGTGTGGTGGCGCACGCTTGTAATCCCAGTACTTGGGAGGCTGAGACCAGAGGATCTGGGTTCGTGGCCAGCCTCAGCTACTTAGTGAGGCTCTCCGCAACTTAGTGAGACCCTGTTTCAAAATATAGAATAAAAAATAGGGCTGGGATTGTAGCTCAGAGGAAGAATGTCCCTGGGTTCCAACCCCAGTACCACACACACACACACACACACACACACACACACACACACAAAAGAAAAAAAAGAAAGAAAGAAACATACAATGAAAAGTAAAGGAGGACACAACTTGAGGAGTCTGCCCTGGAAAGGTTAAGAAAAATTCGTAGCCAGACTCAATGGTGGATACCTGTAATCCCAGCTACTTGAGAGACTCTGGCAAGGGGATTGAAAGCTCAAGGCCAGCTTGGGAGACTTAGCAAGACCCTGTCTCCAAATTTAAAATGAAAAGGGCTGGGAGCTGGGTGTGGTGATGCATGCCTGTAATCCCAGTACTTAGGAAACTGAGATAGGAAGATTGCAGGTTCGAAGTCAGCCTCAGCACCTTAGCGAGATCCTCAATAACTTAGCAAGCAAGATCCTGTTTCAAAATAAAAAGGGCTGGGTGTCGTTTGGAGGTAGAATGCCCTGGGGTTGGTTTAGTCCCCAGTACAAAATGTAGCTGAGTGGCAGAGCGACTGCCTACCTAGCATGTTGATCCCCAGTTAAAAAAAAAAAAAAAAAAAAAAAAAAAAAAAAAGCCATAGATCCCTGTGCATCCTGTTGAAGAGGTGCCAAGGGAAATGATAAAAGTTGGCGTTCTAACCCATGTGCATTGGGCACTAACTACATGCGGTCACTGATCAAGTCTTTGTACATCATGCCCTTTAATCTCCACGACCCTTTCAGGTAGGTGATGGGGCTGGCAATCTCGAGGCCTCTGACTGTGAGCCAGAACGTTTGAACCCTCTCAGTAGAAGTTGTTTCAAACGTTCTTGGTATTGCTTGCCAGTTCTTGGTATTGCTAAAGGTGGAGAACCAAGGTACACTTTTATTTAGGAAAACAGGTTAAGGAGCCTTCTGGTTGGAAAGGCCAGGCCTAGTACACAGCCCGAATGAGGTGCTGGGGACATGTCAGGAGGAGGGAGAGTAGGAAGTGGTGTTGAAATGGAAATTGGACTTGTTGAGTTTGTCCTTCAGTGGTGGGCAGCCACGGAACAATCGGATGAAAATACAAGTCCGGAGCTGTGTTTTAGGATGTTCCCTCTGATAGAACAGAGGAAGACCTACTTGAGTCACCACAATAGAGCCAGGTATGGAGGCACACACTGTAATCCCAGGACTGTAGGCAGGAGGACAGCCTGCAGCTTTCAGCACGTTAGTGAGACCCTGTTTCAAAGTAAAAAATAAAATAGGGCTGAGGGAGGTAGAATGCCCATGGGTTCAATCCCCAGTACCACACACATACAAGAGTCATCAAAATGGTCCAGGTCAGAGAAGACAAAGGTCCAAACAGGAGCAGGTGGAGATGAGAGAGCAGACATCAAGAATATTTAGGAAGGAGAAAGGAGAGGGCTTGTGGCTACATGGATGGGTTAATTGAGAAAAGGCTCAACTACTTCTACTCCAGGGTTGCCATGGTGATGGGTGGATTGATCCAAGCCGGGGTCAAGAGGCTCTGGCCTCCGGCCCCACTTACCGTGCTTATCCACTTACCGTGCTTATCCATTCTTTCCAAGGCTGTGCTGCCTGCTTCCCCTGATCAGGGACTGGGGTGTGAGGGGTGCTTGGAACTCAGAGAACTTGATCTGGTCTCTAGGTCCTCTGTTGGATCATGAAGGGGGTGGGGCTAGAACTTCACCAGCTCATAGGGCTCTAGCCAGGATTAACTGGCCCTTTCCGGAGCTTCCAGAATCACTCTAAACCCAGGGGTCCTCCACCTTCCCCCCGGAAGAAGGCATCAAATAGGAGTAGAGGGCGGCTTTGGTCCTTGATAGACCAGTTCAAATTTCAGCTTTACCTTATAAATATAAGTGCTCTCTGACCATCAGCAAAAATCATTTCACAGGAACAATCCAGCTAGAAGGCCACTGCTGAGGGTTACTCCTGGACATGGGCATCACGAGCAATCTCTCTGAGTCCCTAAAATCTCACTCCCCTGGCAGGCACATCTGAGCCATGAGCCTATGCTGTGACTTTTTTTTTTTTTTTTTTTGTGGTACTGGGGATTGAACTCAGGGGCATTCTACCTCTGAACTACACCCCCAGCCCTATTTTTTATTCTTTATTTTGAAACCGAGTCTCACTAAGTTGCGGAGTGCCTCACTAAGTAGCTGAGGCTGGCCACGAACTTGGATCCTCCAGTCTCAGCCTCCTGAATGCTGGGATTACAAGCGTGCGCCACCACGCCTGGCCTATGCTGTGACTTTTAGACAGCATCCCACCAAGGCACACAAAAAGGTGTCCCCAGGCCCAGTCTTTGTCAAAGTCTGAGAAAGTTTGCTTTGGGACTTCTGTAGGACTGGGAGTGTAAATTGTTCCCTTGTCTCCATATTTACCTTCTTTCTTTTAGTAAAAGAATCATGCCGGGCGTGGTGGCGCACGCTTGTAATCCCAGCATTCGGGAGGCTGAGACCGGAGGATCCGGGTTCGCGGCCAGCCTCAGCTACCTAGTGAGGAACTCTGCAACTTAGTGAGACTCGGTTTCAAAATAAAGAATAAAAAATAGGGCTGGGGGTGTAGCATGGAGGTTGAATGCCCCTGAGTTCAATCCCCAGACCCGCAAAAAAAAAAAAGAATCATCACTCAGCCGGGCCTGGTGGCACAGGCCTGTAATCCCAGTACTTGGGAGGCTGAGACAAGAGGATCTCAGATTCTAAGTCAGCCTTAAGTGACTTAGCAAGGCTCTCAGCAACTTAGCAAGACCTTGTTTCTAAATAAAAAACAAAATAGGACTGAGAGCACAGCTCAGAGGTAAAATGCCTCTGGGTTCAATCCCCAGCACTACACACACACACACACACACACACACACACACACACACTGAACATGTGCAACACATGTGACCACCAGTTGTGGTTCCAGACTCCTTTGCAGCTAAGTGCTGCCAAATGCCTAAATGCTGGTTAAACATATATAAGTAAAAGTGCTGGGCGAGGTGGTGCACACCTGTAATCCCAGTACTTGGGAGGCTGAGACAGAAGGATCACAGGTGTGAAGTCAGCCTCAGCAATTTAGTAACACTGCCAGCAACTTAGTAAGACCCTGTTTCCAAATAATTTAATAAAAAGGGCTGAAAATGTAGCTCAGAGGTAGATTGCCCTTGGGTTCAAGCCCCAGTACCATGCACACTCGTAAAAAAACAAAACAAATGTCACCCTCTCAGTGAGGCCTTCCCTTGTTCACCTTCTATTAACTGTAACTACCCTCCTACACACACACACACACACACACACACACACACACACACACACACACACACCTTCAATTCCTTTACTCTTTCTCCCTGGTATTTACCAGCATCTGACTTTTTTTTTTTTTTTTTGCGGTACTAGGGGTGGAACCCAGGGGCATTCTACCTCCAAGCTATACCCCCAGCCCTATTTTTTATTCTTTATTTTGAAACCGGGTCTCACTAAGTTCTGGAGTGCCTCACTAGGAAGCTGAGGCTGGCCGAGAACCGGGATCCTCCGGTCTCAGCCTCCCAAATGCTGGGATTACAAGTGTGCGCCACCACGCCCGGCTTACCAGCATCTGACTTAATACAGATATACTTGTTTATCTGTCATCTCTCATGTAAGGGGACTCTATGAGGTCAGGAACCTGGACTCTTGTTTACTGCTGTATTCTGAGGCCTACAATAGTGCCTGGCACAGAGTAGGTGCTCAAGAAATCTTTGTGGAGTGAATGCATTTCTGTAGCCATAGAGGAAAGGTATTACAACCAATAGCCTGTTCTAGAATCCTGGTTAGAGCAAGGATGGAGTGGGCTCTCCAGAGAAGGTGGGACTCATGGTGCGCAGTCAGGGCTGCTGGGAGAACCAATGAGAGATGGGACCCACTCAGACCTCGCCTGTGTGTCTGACAGTCCAACACTTTCACAGGCATTATTCCTTTATTCCTCACAATGTCCAAAAGAGGTGGATGTTATCATTCCCATTTTACAGTTGAGAAATGGAGGCACAGAGAGGGTAGGGATTATATTCCACTCACAAAGGGATTTTGGATAAAACCTCTGTCTTTGAACTCTATTGCTATAACTCTTTCATGTCCATCCTCCAGGGCTCACTAACCCCCCCCCCCCCGCCAGGGGATGGGGGGAATCCACAGCCCTGCCCTTGCTTTTTCCTGGGGGTGAGCCAGATAAGAGAAGCCAGCCCCAGCCAGCCTGCCCAGCTCCCCCGGCTCCAGGGCCAGCCCTGCAGGGCAGTCTGCCTGCCGGAAGGGTTAAGGAGGAGTGTTTGTAGCAGCCGCTGTCTCCAAGGAGAGGAGGGAAAGCAGAGCAGGGAGGCTGGCAGCAGAGCGGGCTCCTGGCCGGTGGCAGTGGCAGGTGGGCAGCAGCCAGCTTGACCTGTCCAGCCCTGGGGGAGAGGAGTGTCCTCACCTCCACTGTCCTGGGAGGTACCGAACTCTGAGTGGACTGGGCAGCCGGAGAGTGAGGTCACTGCAGGTCCACCAAGCAGGGAAAGTTCTGGCAGGGACTGAGGAATGTGGGGGGACAGGGGCTGGGCCTGGCCTGGAGGCTGAAGCCAGAGGCAAGCAGCTGAGCCAGAAGCCCTGGACTCTCGGAGGGTGGAGAGGACACCCTGAGTCAGGGAGAGGGGGGCCAAGACCTAGCAGGCAGCAGGAGTAAAGAGGCAGCTGTGGGAGACAGGAGGCACCCCCTCCTCCCCTGCCAAGGTTCCAGCCATGTCCCAGCACGGGGGACACAGGAGGAGGCCTGGGACCCTGGTGCCTCCTGTGCGCAGCATCCGGCCCTTCAAGTCCAGTGAGCAGTACCTGGAGGTCATGAAGGAAGACCTGGCCGAGTGGCTTCGGGATCTGTATGGGCTGGACATCGATGCCGCCAACTTCCTGCAGGTGCTGGAGACAGGCCTGGTGCTGTGCCGACACGCCAACACCGTCACCCAGGCTGCTCTGGCCTTCCTGGCTGATGCACCTATTCAAGCACAAAGAATTCCCATCCCCCGGGCCGGGGTTTCCTGCAATGGAGCCGCCCAGCCTGGTACCTTCCAGGCCAGGGACAATGTCTCCAACTTCATCCAGTGGTGTCGCAAGGAGATGGGCATCCAAGGTAACTACCCTTCCTCAAACCCTTATCTTGTGGGGCACCCATCCCCTCTCTGAGGCCCAGCCTAGATTTGGGAGTGAGGAGCCTGGGTACTCCTTTCAGATTGGCCTTGAGCCAGCTCATCTCTGTGTCTGTTTCCTCGTCTCATAGTAAATCCCTAGTAAATAAGGGTTAATGATTGATAAATGTTTGTTGATGAGTCACTCAACAAACAAGTATGAAGCACTCATTTTGTGTTGAGCACAATACTGGGCCCCAAGGACCAAGGGAAATGAAATCTGACACCCAAGGAATTTGTGGTCTAGAAGGACACACAGATGAGTAGGTATGTAAATTATGGCCCAGGGTGATCAATGCCCACCATCCAGGTGAATGTACCTGGAGCCACAAGTGGAATTAGCGACCTGATGATAGAAATGGGAGCTGAAGCTGGGGGCAGTGGCACACACTTAGAATCCCAGGCCTTGGGAGGCTGAGACAAGAGGACTGCAGGGTTGAGCAGCCTCAGCAATTTAGTGAGACCCTTAGCAACTTAGCGAGACTCTTTTTTAAAATAAAAAATAAGCCAGGCGTGGTAGCACACGCTTATCATCCCAGTACCTGGAAGGTCAAGACAGGAGATCGCAGGTTCTCAGCCAGCCTCAGCTAATTAGTGAGGCCCTTTGCAACTTAGCGAGACCCTGTTTCAAAATAAAGAATAAAAAATAGGCCTGGGGGTGTGGCTCAGAGGTAGAATGCCCCTGGGTTCAATCCCCAGTACTGCAATAAATAAATAAACTAATTAATTAATTAAAATAAAAAAGAAAAATAGCTAGAGGGTGTAGCTTGGAGGTAGATCACCCTTGGGTTCAATCCCCAGCACCAAAAAAAAAGGAGGCGGGGGAGGAAATGTGGGCTAAGTGGTTTGGTAAAAGGGAGTTCTAGGCAGGTGGAGAGCAGGGACAAAGGTGGAGGAAGGGTGCCTATTCCAATGCCTGTGAGCAGGTGGGGGAAGCCAGGGCCCAGGAGAGGGTGGGAGAGAACTGGGGAGAGGCAGGAGGGAGGAGGAGCACCCTATTAGGGAGGGGCATAGTCATGCTGGGGCTTGTAGGACTCCATGAGTGACACGCTGGGATTCCTCCTCTCTCCCTGAACCGGATGCGGCTGGATGTTGTGCCATCCTGCAGGCCAAAGGTGGAGGGTGAGACAGTCACAAGTCAGGCTTGGGCTGGTGGCTGGTGGCGAGGCAGTGAGGAGAATTGGAGGGCCAGTAAAAGCTAGTGTTTGTCTTCGTGTGTAGTTCGGTGGTAGAACATTTGTCCAGCATGCCTGGGGCCCTGGTTCAATTCCCAGCACCACCCTCCCCCCAAAAGAAGTCAAACAAACAAAAAACCTGGTGTTTTATGGAGCATTTAACCTGTGCCGGGCATTATCTGAATATGCTAATTATTAGCTTATCCAATCCTGACCACAATGTCATGAAATAGACTACACCCCCATTTCACAGAATAGGAAATGGAGCCCCAGGTCTCAGAGGCCTAGGTGGGAAAGTCGGGACTCAGCCTTAGGGGCAGCCATGCCAGCTGCACCTGGGCTGGGGATTGAGTCTGGGGCGTCTGGGGGAGGATCGGAGGTGAGAGGACGGTCTTGGCAAGCTGAGTGGGGAGAAGGGCGAGGTGGGACAACCTGTCACCCTTCTCTGGCTCGCGGTGGCCACAGCCTGGCATTGGGCTCCTCGGCTTGGCTGTTACCTCTTGCCTCCGCTACCTCTCCGGTGAGACCCAGCACCTGAACAAAGGCTGCCCGGAACCCTCTTAGGGAATGCCAGCACCCCAAGATCCTGAGACCAGAGCCCCCGCCCCTCTGCTACCCGGGTCTTGTGATGGCCCCGGGGCTCCCCTAGGAGGCCAGCAGGGGACTCAGCCCCCCCCCTCCCCTTCTCCTCACCCCACGCCAGAGGTGCTGATGTTCGAGACTGAAGACCTGGTGCTGCGCAAGAACGTGAAGAACGTGGTGCTGTGCCTGCTGGAGCTGGGCCGGCGCGCCTGGCGCTTCGGCGTGGCGGCGCCCACCCTGGTGCAGTTGGAGGAGGAGATCGACGAGGAGCTGCGGCAGGAGCTGGCCTTGCCCCCGCCAGACCCTCCGCCGCCCGCGCCCCCCGCGCGCCGGCGCTGCCACTTCCACAACCTGGACCAGATGGTGAGGCGCCCCGCGCACATCCTCAGACCGCGCCCTTCGCCCTGCCCTCCTCGCTCCGTCCACCCCAGCCGCCTCTGAGCCACCCCCTGCTAGAGCTCCAGTCCCCACCACGTGGCTTTAAGTAAGTCATGTTCTGCTCTGAGCCCTAACCCTAACCACATGTTACCTTTACCACCAACCCACCTCTGCACACCTCTCATTTAACCCTCGGCGGGCTGGGGATTTAGGAACAAGGACTTTCTAGCCTGGCCTGGTGGCGCAAGCCTGTAATCCTAGTACTTGGAAAGCTGAGATGGGAGGATAGCAGGTTCAGGGCCAGATTCAGCAACCTAGACTCTGTTTCAAAACAAAAATTAAAAAAGGCCTGGGAAGCCGGGCGTGGTGGCGCACGCTTGTAATCCCAGCATTTGGGAGGCAGGATCCCAGTTCGCGGCCAGCCTCAGCTACCTAGTGAGGCACTCCGCAACTTAGTGAGACTCGGTATCAAAATAAAGAATAAAAAATAGGGCTGGGGGTGTAGCTTGGTGGTAGAATGCCCCTGAGTTCAACCCCCAGCACCGCAAAAAAAAAAAAAGGGGGGCCGCGGGGGAGAGGGGGGTGTAGCTCCAAGTAAAATGCCTCTGGGTTCAATCCCCATTACAAAAAAAGAGAAAAAACAAAAACACTGATTTTCTGATCCCTTGGCTCAGGCATAGTTCCCTGTTCCCCATTATGTGACTTTGGGCAAATTATTTCACCCCTCCGTGCCTCAGTTCCCTTACTTGTAGCATAGAGACAGTGCCTCTGTCCTGTGACTGCAATGAGCATTAAATAAGCCAGCACATGCCAAAGGTGTGGAACAGAGTCTGCAGAGAGGGAGCACTTCATAGGATTTAGCTCTTGCTGTGATTAACAGCAAGAACTGTTTCTACCACTGGGGGAAGTGGATTTCAGGGAGGTTTCTTAACTGAAGGCCTGTGATGCAGTGGAAGCTGGTCAGAGTCCACCGTGCACCTACTTAGCCATTACACTCCACCACCTTCACCCGCTGACCCTGGTGGGCATTGGACCCTCGGTGGCTGATCCAGGTCTGGTTCTCATTGGATCATTTAGTCTTCTCTACTGTCCACTTGCTTCTCATTCCCCAGCCCTGACTTCAGCAGCAAACTCAGGGGTGGCTCTGGAGGCAGGTAGGACCCCATTTAGCTTGACTGGGATAAGGGGGAGGCTTTGGGTGCCTAGGCAGAAGGGAGAGCTGAGCCCCCTGCCCGTCTCTTCAGGTGCAGAGCCTCATGAGCCACTGCACGTGCCCAGTGCAGTTCTCCATGGTCAAGGTGTCTGAGGGGAAGTACCGAGTAGGGGACTCCAACACCCTCATCTTCATCCGGGTAAGTGTGGTCTGGGGGTAAAGGGGTCCCCAGGGTCAGCAGAATGGGGTTTCTTTCCATGAGACCTTGCCCAAGCCTAAGGCAAGGACAGGAAGTCGCTGCACACCCCAAGTCATCAGGAGATTCCTGGTAAAGTTGGCAAGCCTATCCTCTCTTCCCATCAAAGAAATCAGAACCACCACCACCGCCACTTCCATCATAGCTGAGTTTAGAGGGGGCCCCCAGGCAGAAGTGACATATGAAGAGGCCACCTTCACTTTCTTTCCATCTACTTCACCCACAGGCTTTGTCAGAGCAAGGGGCCTGAGAACGCCACATCTGTGTTCAGTGCGTGGTCCCTGCTGCACAGACCCCCTGGTTCACTCCCACATGCCTGGTTGCATATATTCTGCAGAGTGCATAGCCGTAGAGGTCCTAGATGTACCTCCTACTAGCTCTCCAAAACCTGGTTGGACCTCACCATAAATGGCCCGTGCCCAGGGGTGTGTCCAGCCCCTCAAAGCATGGCCAAGCCCTTTCCCTGGAAGAGGCCACACCTGAGAGCAGAACCATCTACACGAGCCTTCACCTGGACCCTGAGGCAACAACCTTGTAACATAGGCTACAATTCCTTGCTCCACTTTTATACTGAAAAAATGGAGAGACTTTGTGACCTGCCCCAGTGTGGAACAAGGTGGAACTCCCACAGGTTGTCACACACACCGCAGAGGCAAAGCCAGAGGCATTCGGGTCCCATTTCAGATATGCCCAGGGGCAGGTGCAAACCTCTCTGTGGTGAAGGGAGAAAAGGGAGTGCCCTGTCCAGTTGGGGGCCTGTGTGATCCCTTGTCCAGTTGGGGGCAGCTCCCTAAGGCCTGTGTGATCCCTTATCCAGCTGGGGGGCAGCTTTCTGTTTGCAAGTTTGGCCTCTGCCCTGACAACACATGCTGTCTGCTACCAGTCATGGAGGAGACCAAACCGTAGAATATTCTTGCTCCCAGCCATGTTAGTGCAGAAGGGAACAGCTGCGTGTAATGACTACATGGGTGGGCATACCTCTGAGTGTGTGCCGGAAGCCTGTAGACTGGTCAAGGAAGAGGGGTGCCTTCTACCCATCCTCAACCTTACCCTTGCCCCCTCAGATCCTCCGGGACCATGTGATGGTGCGAGTAGGGGGCGGCTGGGACACACTCAGCCATTATCTGGACAAACATGACCCTTGCCGGTGCACCTCCCTCTGTGAGTCCCCTGAGAATCCTTCTCCTGTGGGGTTGGTTGGGGTGGGAGATCAGCAACAGAGGTAGGAGGTAGATCCCATCTCCAGGCACAAGAGATGTGTGGGGAGGAGGGAGGAAGAAGACCCCATGGCTGGGCCGCTATGGTGCAGTACTAACTAGAGCCACAAGATGGTGTGCAACACACACAGAATCATCATTTGGTCAGGTTGCATCTCTTCGGAGGTTAGGTCCAGCTCTAGGGCGCAGTAGTGGCACCAAGCATGACTTAGAAGGTCTTTAATTCTTCCATAACCCCCTTCAACACCTCAAGCCATCCAAAATAAGCATGAAATCTAAGTAAAAGTTTTGGACCTGCAATTCAAATGCAGTTTTTTTTGCAGTACTGAGGATTGAATCCAGGGGCATTCTACCTCCAAGCTACACCCCCAGCCCTTTTTTATTCTTTATTTTGAAACAGGGTCTCACTAAGTTGTGAAGGGCCTTACTAAGTAGCTGAGGCTGGTCACAAACCCAGATCCTCCCGTCTTAGCCTCTCAAGTACTGCGATTACAAGCATACGCCAACATGCCCTGCTCAAATGCAGGTTTTTTTTTTTTTTCAGTACTGGGGATTGAACTCAGGGGCATTCTACCTCCAAGCTACACCCGCCCCAGCCCTATTTTATTCTTTATTTTGAAACAGGGTCTCACTAAATTGTGGAAGGCCTCACTAAGTAGCTGAGGCTAGCTGTGAACCCAGATCCTCCCATCTCAGCCTCCCAAGTACTGGGATTACAAGCGTGTGCCACCATGCCTGGCTTTAAATGCAGTTTTAAACCAGTCCCCTGCTGTGTCTTCAGACTGGCTTGTGTCCCCTAAATCCCTCCTGTAAGGAAACTCTGGTGCTGCCACCCTAGGCCCACTGTGTTTAAGTGAGATATGAGGCAGAGACACCTGGGGGATGGGAACAATGGGCCCCAGGGCAGGAATTGAATCCTTCCCTCCTCTCCTCTCTCTGGGGGACTGTGTTGGTAGCACACAAACCAGGCAACTTCCTGAAGCCCCCAGCCCCGCCGGTGCAGCATGAAGTGAAGGTACAGGACGGACCCTCACAGCCCCAGCCTACGATGACCATCAGCCGTTCCCAGAGCCCGCTGCCTCCCGTGGACTGGAAGACATATACTTCTTCAGGACGAAAGCTGAGGCCCCCGACTCCCTCTTCCCCCACACCCCATGGCGAATGGGGAGCAAGGGCAGGACCCCTCAGAGAGATGGCCCCATTTCTAAGGTAAAGAGGGGACAGGGAGAGGCCTTTTTCTTCTTTGGGGTCCATATTCCCAGAGGTCACTCCACCCCAAGATAAAGGAAACAGCATCCCTACCCCAACAAAAACTCAGGTGTTTGAAACCAAATAAGCTTCCATTAGTTTAGGGTCATCGAGTTACTTCTTATGCCTGCCCACTCCATAGACAAGGAAGCCAAAGCCGAGAAAAGGAGCAAATAAACCCAGGGCCTGCTATTTCATGGTAGAGTTGGAGCTAAGATCTGCCCCAAGATATGTGACCCCTGGCTGTCAGACCTCTGGTCTGGGGTCATCACTCAAAGGTTCTGAAGTCACTGCAGGCCTGGACCAGGTTTCCTTGTATTTGCTACTCAGAAAATGAGGGAGAGTAGACTTAAACAGTGACTGCCATAAAGGGAACTCGGGCAGCCACGGGGCATGGAGTCCTGGCTGAGAAAGTCCAACCCTTTCCAGAGTCAGGGGACTGCACTTGATGACCCTGCCAGCCTGCCGAATCTCCCTTTCCAGCCTGTGCTTCTCCTTTTCAGGTCCCAGCAGAGGCCACTCAGCCCAGCTCGGAGGCAGCTCTCGATGGGAGGTAGCTCCCCCAGTTCCCAATTCTCACCCATCCATAGGGGCCGAGACCCCCAGCGTACCTCATCAGGGAAGAGAGAGGACAGATACCCTGGTGAACTCCACAGGGGAAGGACTTCCATGTCTTGGGTTCATGAAGAGACAGCCAGCCAAGGAACCCCTGCCAGGACCCCCACCCCTACAAGACTCCAAGCCCCTGGGGCCACCAGCAAAGGGACACCAGCAAGAGGACCATCTCCCCTGCCTCGGTCCTCCAGCCCAGCCAAGCCCCTGGGCCTCAGGCTGCCACTCCCAGGTGAGGCGGAGGGTGCTCCCCTCCAGCTCAGGGAGCCAGCATCTGCTCGTTCTCCATCCCCTGTCAAAGGTCTCACCAAGATCCCCATCCGGCTGCCCCCTGCCCAATCCCCTATCCCAGGAAGAAGCTTTCTGGGCACTGTAAGTGAAGGTCCTACGGCAGAGCTGGGGAGAGGCCCCAGCCCATTAAGGGCTGTCACTGGGGACCTGGCTGTGTCCAGACCCAGGAACTGTTCTGTGGAAGTGAGGCAGCCAGACATCCAGGTCACCTCGGAGACTAGAGAGCCCCAGGGCCTGGGCCCACAGGAGTGGGAGGGGAGGTACACCCCCCTGTCCCTGTGCAGGACCAAGGAGCAAGCCCTCTACCATAGCCTTGAAGAGGAGATTGTGAGCAACATGAAGTCGCTAGAGGTGGGGGCTGCCCATCCCCAGGGCACGGGGCCTCCAGTTATCCCTCGTAGTGGAGTCTATGTCCCCAGCCTGGGTGGGCGGTGGTCTGAGCCCGGGGGTCCTTATGACAAAGTCATCCAAGAACTGGCTCAGAGTCCCCCACTCCTCCTTAAAGTGGATCTGGGAGCCTGGAAAGCGGCTCCTGGAAGCTCCCCTAAGCGGGCTGTTGCTGCATGCCCAGGAAACCCCAAAGGGAAGGTGGGAGCCAGAGAGAGTGGGCCAACATGGAGGGCAGGCCTAAGTGCCAGCGGTGCCAGGATGAGGAAGGTGTCACCTTCAGGAGGGCAGGACTGCTCAGCCCCTGCTGTGTCTGCCAGCCCAGAGGCCCCCAAACCTCTGCCCTCACACCCCAATCCTGACAAAGCCAAGCCATGTTTGGGCAAAGGCAAGAGAACACTCCGGAAGCCCCAGAGGGTCCCGTCCATCTACAAACTGAAGCTGAGGCCCAGGATGCGGCCCCGGAGAGACCACAGGCCTGAGAAGCGGCCTTCACGCATCCCCAAGCCACTGGCCTACCTCTGCCTGGGCCCAGCCAGGGCGTCCCCCCGGGGCAGGCTGTCAAGAGCTGCACAGGGGAGCCAAGGAGAGGACACACCTCAGGTGGATGGAGCTTTGGCAGGTGAGAAAGAGGAAAGAGAAAAGGAGGAAAGAGCACCGGCCACCCCACTGGAGAGTGGCCCCCCACTTTCAGAAGGTCAGGGGTCTCTGCAGCTTGATCAAAGTCCAGTCCCACCTGAGGAGGAATCCTGGGTCTGAGGATTCTGCAGATGGGGAGAGGAGAAGCAAAAAGGATGCCTATGTGTGTAAGAACACAGGAATTTTCCTCACCTCAATACAGGGCCTTGGTCAGGAGTGGGTCAGAAGATAAATATAGACTCAATCTGTTCAGCTGAGCAGAAGGGCAGCACATTGCTCCCACTCCAAGTCCAGCGTTAGGCCAGGGGCTGGGGGGCCGCTCTGTATCATATTACCCTCCCCCAGAACAGTCCTGGCCATACCCACCTGTTCTCACAACTGTATGTTATTAAAGATATGTGGATCCACCCCTGAGCCTGTGTGTGTGTGTGTGTGTGTAATTGAACTCAAGGGCATTCTACCTCTGATCTACACCCCCCCAACCCTCTTTTTATTATTATTATTAATTTTTGTTTGTTTGCAGTACTGGGAATTGAACTTAGGGGCATTCTACCTCTGAGCTATATCCCCAGCCCTATTTTTTTTTTATTCTTTATTTTGAAACAGGGTCTCACTAAGTTGCAGAGTGCCTCACTAGGTAGCTGAGGCTGGCTATGAACCTGGATCCTCCGTTCTCAGCCTCCCAAATGCTGGGATTACAAGCGTGTACCACCATGCCCGGCTCCCTCTTTTATTATTTTTATTATGAAACGGCCTCACTAAGTTGTGGAGGCCCTTGCTAAACTGCTGAAGCTAGACACGAACCTTTGATCCTCCTGTCTCAGCCTCCCAAGTACTGGAATTACAGGCCTGTACCACCACGCCCAGCTGAGCCAGTCTTCTCGAGTCCCGCACTCTAGGACTGTAGAGGTATAGGAGAGTGTAGCTTCAAGCATTGACCCACTGGAGGGGACAGAGATGAGATAGAGAGAGCCATGGGAGATGGAGCCTTCCTCTTCTGAGGCTCAGCCAACCAGGCCCAACAGCTTTCTCTCTCCGCGAGGTGGCTGGTGGGTCAGCACCATGGACAGGGACAAAACCCACACTTGCCAAGGACATCAAAGCTTCGCGCTGGGTTTTGGGAATAGAAGCCACTCAGGGTCAAGAGGGATGGCTGAGAATGTTTCCAACACATCTATGTACAAGAAGCTATGCCCAAGAGGCCACAAAGTGTCAGCCCTGACTGGGAAGGGGCAGACAAAGAAGGATAAGCTGGGACTGAGTCCTGCTGTGAAAAACTTTCAGAAGGCAGCAAGGGGAAAAGCTGTTTCCCTTCTGGATGGTTTTAATTAGTTGGAGGTTTGGGTGGAAAGAATATAAGCCCCCAAATCATTTTGATCTTCGGTTGACTTAGCCCTTGGGACTGGAGCCACCAAATCACCTTTGGACTCCTTCCACAGAACTCAGCAGGCAGGCATTGTAAGGACCCCTGCCCTCCCTCCAAGAGGAAGAGCCGACACTGTGGTACAGAAACGAGGGAAAACACTCCCTGATTTTTAATCTGACTTCTGATAACAGTTCAATGGGCCTCACACACTTCCAGACCCTGTGGTGGGAAACCCTGGTGGGGGGAGGGGAAGGACAGAGACTCAGAATGGGTGTGGAGGAACCTGAAACCCAAGACCTGGGGTGAAGTGGGGAGGGTGGGAGGGGCCTGCTGGGGGATGCATTCTGATGGCTCCCAGAGGGGCAGCCAGAGGCCTGGGTCCCCCACCCTCACCTTGGGTGCCTCAGAGTTGGGGGTGATATGGCACATGAGATGCTGTCATCCTTTCCCCGTCACCGTGGCAAGCCAGGGGCTAGGGTTGCAGGAGACAGAAGTGGGCAGGCCCTTTTCCTTACCCTCCCAGCCACTCCTGAAGTGTGGGGAAGGGGAGCCACCTCCTCTGCTTTAGAGGGAGGCTCAGAGAGGGCAGGTCACTTGCCCAACAGCATGTAGCACAGCAGAGATTAGAGCCCAGGAACACTGGACCGCCCAAAGTCGAGGCAGTTGCTGTGCTGCCCCCAGTGATTGGAGGAGGCAGGAATCAGTGGAGGGGAGCAGAGGAGAGAACCGTAGATTCCCTCCCGCACTGGATCTCCAGGACACATTCCCCACCCATGACCCATCCCCCAGGCTCCTCTCTATCACCACTCTGGGCTACTGATTTCCTGGTCTGAGTGCTGCAGCCTTGGCTATGCTGGCGCTAAGGCTGGGTTGCCCTGTGTGCCCCTCCTTCAACAAGGCCCCGTGACATCATCCCACCAGACCAGGGCCAAGGGCTCGGCCTCAAGGAGGACTCCCTTTGGCAGGGGGCAGGGGACATGGTACCTCTTCTCCCTCCTACCAAATCCCCCAGCAATTCCTCAGGCCGTTCCTAGAATCTTATTATTGTTATTTCTAAATCGGTACAAAACTGACAGTGATCAGCTCCGGTGACGAGAGGTAGAAACCCGGCCAAGCAGCCGGAGAAAATGGGGTGGAGTGAGTTAGGGCATAGGGCCAACTGCTGTTGGGATGGAATATCAGATCCTGAGGGCCTCCACCTCTGGGTGGAGATGCAGATGTATCTCCCCCGAGCACAGGGGTCCCCTAATTCTTTTCCTGGCTCAATTCCTGCCCAGATTAATCAGGGTAACCTGAGGTCTGAGGCAGGCAGAGTCTGGGGTAGTCAGATTAGTATGGGACAGGGAGACAGAATGGTCGCTGGTACAGCCTGACTCTCTCCTGGGAACCAGTCTGCCCAGCGACTTCCCTCCAGCACTTGACTCCCCCAGTCTGGCAGACCACCCAGTGCAGGAGGTAATAGAGGACTGGAACCTGGCATCGTAGAATCTATCCTTTGGGGAATTCAATCTCCATGTTCTGTCAAACAAAACAAAAGTTTTAACCCAGGGGGTGATCTGGCTTTGGGGTCAGGAAGAGGGTGAGGGGCACCCGGCAGGGACGGACCATCGAGTTAAGGCTGGAAGGTAGGTTGTTGTGTCTCTGGGGGCTGCTGGGCAGGGAGGTCTCCCTGGAAGCAAGAGAGCTCAGCCTTCTCCCCCTGACTGATGTGGGACCTCAACCCTTGGACGCCTTCATGGCGGTCCTCGGGCCACCTGCCTCTCTCTGCCCTGTGCCGGTGGTGCTGACCGTCAGAAGGCCTGGCATCACAGAGATGCCTGGATCTGCGACGAGGGGATGGACGAAATGAGAGCCCTGTGAGCAGAGTTGGGGGCAGGGAGGGGAGACCGCAGGGTGGATAAGACAATAAGGACCGGCAGACATGGGGCTGGCAGACGGGAAAGAAAGACCTGGGGCAAAGACAGACATACTCAGGGAAAGACAGGTGGGGGCTTGGCCAAGACAGCACCTCCTCATCCCACCCTCTATTTCACTAGCTCACCCCCAATCCCAAAAGGCTGTGGTGCCCCTTCTGACTGGGCTGGGCCCTGCACTAATTATCCCAACTGAAGGTGGCTGTCTCAGGAAGACAAACTCAGGAGAAGGGGAGGACGGGGTCGTTACGCGGAGGCTCCCTCTGCCCTCTGCCTCTCTCGAGGAAGTGCCTCGCTGCGGGGCGTCTCAGGCCCAGACCATCACTGTTCGATTCCTGCCTCTCTTGGCTCAGCCCCAGCCCCGCAGTCTCGGAGGAAGCTGCCCCGCTCTGCCTCCCCTGGGGCCCCGGAGCTGCAGTCAGCAGCCGGACCAGGCGGACCAGGCGGGGCGCACACGTCGTCACATGATGGCGCAGCGGTTGCGGCGCAGCGCACCCTGGAAGCGCAGGGCAGCGTGCACGTGTTTGCAGCGGGCGCAGCCGACGCTCTTGAGCAGCTCGCTGAAGAGCAGCAGGATGTGCCAGTTGTACTTGGCCGAGCACTCCACGTAGCCGCACTTCCAGGTCTTGCGCACCAAGTGTGACACGTTCCAGCGGGGGATCACGCGACCGCGCTGCAGGTCCCGCTTGTTACCCACGATGATGATGGGCGTCTCCGAGGTGCCGATAACCCTGCAGGGAGAGGTGGGAATTGCAGAAGTCTGTCAATCGCCCAACCACTAGACTCTATGCTACAGCCAGAGGCAGCCTAAGTAAGCCCTCGGGTGAGTTATATTCTCTAATCAGCACAACTGACTCCCCAAACGGGTACAATTGCTGTCCTCACTTTACAGATGAAGAAACGGAGCCTTATTTATTAACTAGCCTACAGTGATGCAGCTGAGTGGCCCTGGACATCTTATTCCTGGAGACCCTGCTTTTAACTACTCCTCTAGTCTAGCCACCTCCATAGTCAGAATCCCAAAAAAGCCATCAGAAGTGGGGACAGAAAAATATGAGCGTGTACACGTCTGAGTGTACTGTGAGAGCAGTGCGCACGTATACTTCATGCATATTCCCCCGCTGTCCCTTCCCCCGGGCAAGGCGAGCCCTGGGGCGCCCACAGAGGTGGCCACTGATGGCGTCGCAGCCTCTCACCTCGTCTCCAGAATCTGCTGGCGGATGGTCTTGACGTACTCGAAGCTGTCAAAGCAGCAGATGTCGTAGACCAGGATGTAGGCGTGGACGCTCCGGAGTCCCCTGCAGCAGGCGGCGTCTGCCCACTCCTGCAACACCCCCAGCCAGTACCAGTTAGAGCAGGCATGAGGGCTCCCCCAGCCCACAGCTCCCTTCTCATTTGCTAGTGTGCCAGGAGCCTTCCACACACCCATCCCCAGGAGGCCAGACCTCAGGGAGATGGAGGTGCTCAGTGCTGCAGCTTCCCCACCCCTAAGCCAGGAGACAGCACATCCCCAGCTGACAGGCCTCCAGGCTCACTGCACTGTCTTGTGCATATCTGAAGATCTGCCTGTGACATTCTGTCTGTCATCCATCCATCCATCCATCTATCCATCCACCCACCCACTCACCCATTGCTTGGTTCAACAAGCACATTTATCCAGTGCCGATAAAAGACAGCCCTGAGCTAGTTGGACCTGTTGAAATCCTGTTTTCCAATGCTCAGTGGAAGTGCTTCCTCCTCTATGAAGCCTTCTTGATTTGCCACCCTTCCTGTAAGCAAGGGAATACTCTACCCCCTGTGTTTGATTATACACTGGTTAAAGCTGTTCCAGTTCCAATTCCCCAAATCTGCTGAGCTGTGAGCTCCCAAGAGGGTGGGCCAGGGTCAGTGGTTTTCCTCATTTTACATATTCCCTCCTCAAATGTCTAGCACCTGCTGGTTTTTAACAGATCCGTCTTAACTGCCCTACATAGTGAGCTCTCCATGGTCCTGAACCCCAGCTAGCTCAAACTGGGATTAATGTGATTTTTGCCCCTAACACTGCCCTCATATTGCTACCTGATGTGCTCATTCTATATGCTTCTCTCTGCCCTCAGGATTGAGAAATACAAGACCCATGGAGAGAAAAATTGAGACTGGATGCGGGGGGATTGGGGTGGGAAGTAGAGCAGGGCCTCAGGACAGCTCCAGGGAGATGGACCTTCCTGAATGTCTGTGGCAGTTTCTCACAGAGGAGCTACAGCTCAAGATGAACAGGCCCCTGGAAAGGCTGATGTACTAAAGAGAAGGTTCCTTAAGAGATTAATTAGCTAATTAACCTGCCAACAGATGCAATTGCAAAAGGAATTTCACACAGCCACTGTACTGAAAGGGGGTCCCTGAAGTTGAGGGGGCAGAGGCCTTCAGGGACAAAAGGAACCAAGGTCTTCTCCCCTGAGGTTCCACAAAAAGACCGGAAGGAGGGGGCCAGGGGTGTAGCTCGGAGTGAAGTACATGCCTAGCATGGGTGAGGCCCAGGTTTGAGAGAGGGAGGGAGGGAAGGAGGAAGTGGGGAGGAAGGAAGAAAGGAAAAAAGGAAAGAAGGAAGGAAAGAAGGAAATATGTCTCCTGCTCCACCCTGAGTTGAGATGGGGCAAGGCCAAGCACAAAGGGGAATTTCAGTGGTTTTCTGCTTTGAAGAAGGAATACAAGGGGAGACATTGGGGGCAGTCATGGAGCAGGAAGTCTGACTTCAGAGCAGCATTTCTAGAAGATGCTGCAGCGGATTTCCCTAGGGAGATGATGTGGCATCTTTTCTTTGTGCTGAGGTTTTAATTTTCAGTACAGGGGAAGATGCTGAGGACAAATCTAAAACTGTAGAAAACCATAAACTGTTTTGTCTGAGGCCTGGGAGGACTGCATTCTGCAGGACACAGTGACCTCTGGGAGCAGGGGACCTGCATGTGTGTGCATTTCCTTCCATACCCATGAAGAGTGGAGGCTGGGAGGAAGAGGGAGGAAGGAGAAGCTCCCACTCTCTGCAAGCGCTCTGCTGGGGACAGGGAGCAGCTGCCAGCCTTCAGGGTGACAGCCCCACCTCTCCCCCAACATGCTGCCTCCTCCAGGGGACCTCCAAGCTGCCTCCCATTCACTCCTCTCTGGAGGTTCCTAAAGGGGAGAGGCAGAGGCTCCTGACTGCCCAAACTGTCCCTTCACTTCTTGATTGAAGGGAGGAATCAAGAAAGTTCAGTTTTCCTTCCAGCTTGCTCTGTGCAGGGGTCTAATTTGTTCTCCAAAAGACCATCTTAGAGCTGTTTTGATACAGGGGAAGAGGGGCTGAGAATATAGCTCAGTGCTACAGCACATACTTAGCATGCACAGGGCCATGGGTTCATTCCCACCCCCTACTCCCAAGAAAAAAGAGATCTGGTACAGTGGTGTACCCTGGGAATCCCAGTACTTGGGAGGCTGAGACAGGAGAATCACAGGTTTAAGGCCAGCCTCAGTAATTTAGCTAGAGCCTCAGCAACTTAGTGAGACCCTGTTTTTTTTTGTTTTTTTTTTTTTAAAAAAAAAAAAGACTGGGAGTGTGGGAGGCTCAGAGGTAGACTGCCCAACCCCCACTATCAAAACAACCAACCAATCAACTAAACAGACAAAAACAAAACAAATCACCACCACCACCAACAACAACAGAGAAGGAACAATGAAAACTGATCAGTGAATGACCATCAGGATTCTTGAGTTTATATAGATTTCTGGGACTTCAGGGCTTCTTCTCAGTATCTCTCTGCCCAAAGTCCTTTACCTGTGATCCAGGAGTGAATCTTAGATATCCTAGAGTCCAAGATAAGGGCCAATCAAAAAGAAAAAGGCAGCTGGGCATGGTGGTACATGCTTGTAATCCCAGTACTTGAAAGGCTGAGACTGGAGGATTACAGGTTCAAATCCAGTCTCGGCAACTTGGCGAGGCTTTCAGCAACCTAGTGAGGCCCTGTTTGCAAATAAATAAAATCAGGCTGGGGATATAGCTTGCAGGTAGAATGCTTCCGGGCTCCAGAAAAAAAAAAAAAAAAAAGACATATGGGCGAAGGACATTAATAGTTCTCAGAAAAAGAAACACAAAAGCCCTTAAACACATGGGAAGATGCTCAACCTCACTCACCATCAGAAATGCAAATAAAGATTACACTGAGAATATCATATCTCATCTCTCAGATTATCAAAAACCCAACAGTTTGACAATATCCTCTGATGGGAAACAAGCTCTCTCATATACAACATTTTCAGGAGCAGAAAATGTACAACTTTCATCGAAGGGAAAATTCCAGTTTCATTTACCCTTTAATCCAGTAATACCACTTCTAGGAACTGAACCCACAGACACACCTATGTATGTACAAAGTGACTTATACACAGGCTATTCATTGAGGCAGTGCTAGAAACAACCTTCAACTGGAAACCACCCACTTATCCAGCCAGAGGGGATCTGTGGAACATCTTTCAATGGAGAACAGTGGAGCCATGAAAAAAGAATAAGGAAGTCCTCTGGATATTGATACAACATCTCCCCAGGTTATAATGTTAAGTTTTAAAAAAATGAGGATTGGGGAGCTGGGCATGGTGGTGCATACCTGCAATACAAGCACTTGGGAAGCTGAGACAGGAGGATTGCAGGTTCAAGACCAGCCTTAGCAATGGCCTTTGGCAACTTAGTAAGAATTTGTTTCAAAATAAAAAATAAAAGAGGGTTAGGGGTGTAGCTCAGAGTAGAATGTTCCTGGATTCAATCTCCTAGTACCACACAAACACACATATACACACACACCAAAAGAAAGAAAGAAAAAAAAAAAGTTTGGCTTGGTGGCATGCGCCTGTAGTCATGACTAGTCTGGAGGCTGTGGCAGGAGGATTTCGAGTTTGATGTTAGCCTGGGCAACACAATAAGACCCTGTCTCAGTTGTTGTTTTGTTTTGTTTTTGTTTTTTGGGTACTGAAGATTGAACCCAGAGGCATTCTACTGCCAAGTTATACTCCCAACACAATTTTATTTCTTATTTGGAAACAGGTCTCACTAACTTGCAGAGGGCCTTGCAAAGTTGCTGAGGCTTGCCTTTGAACCTGCAATCCTCTTGTCTCAGCCTCCCAAGTACTGAGATTACAAGTGTGCACCGCCTTGCCCGGCTAAGACCCTGT
>PVLC010024392.1:0-24685 GCA_004027655.1 Graphiurus murinus
TATTGTCCATTTGTATTTCTTCTTTTGTGAAGTGTCTATTTAGATCCTTTGCCCATTTTTTGATTGGGTTATTTGCTTTCTTAGTTGCGATTTTCTTGAGTTCTTTGTATATCCTAGATATTAGACCTCTATCTGAAGTGTAACTGGCAAAAATTTTCTCCCACTCTGTAGGCTCTCTGTTGAGGTTCTTGATAGTTTCTGGACTGTTTTTCTTATGATTATTACAGGGTCAGTAGAGTTGATAGATTTTTCAGGTAAGTAATCAGTACCGAAATTTCAAGAGATCTGATCTCAAAGAATGTTTTCCAGAGATACAGTAGCTTCGATATATACAACTTTAAGTAGGTAAGGTCACTGCCTAAGACGGGTGAAGATTACTTTGAAATGAGTCAAGAAAATCATGTCTTTTCATAAGACACATGGACAAGGATGAACTAGAGAAACATCCAGGCTTGGAATATGCCATGGCAGGATGGTAACTAATTGCTATATTTTAAGGGAGGTTCAGTGGCTATTGTCATCAGTTTTTAAAAAAATTATTGCTCAAATAATGAAGAGAAAATTTTAGGACAGGTAATATTCAGCATGAAGTGAGGATCTTATAGCAAATTCTCACTAGCAAAGAAAACAAAAGATTGACAGCTATCCATACTATCAAAGCAGAAATCCAACATCCAACTAAAACATCCAACCAATGCTTATAAAAGATGACTTTAGTGTGACTCACCTGAGTTTCAGATGCCTCAGATTTTTAACATCTTAAAATAAGTTATAAAACCAGGTGCAGTGCACATGCCTGTAATCACAGTACTTGGAAGGCTGAGACAGAAGGATTGCAGGTTCACAACGAGTGTCAGCAACTTAATGAGACCCTGATTCAAAATAAAAAATAAAATAGGGCTGTGGGTTTAGCTCAGAGGTAGAACATCCATGGGTTCAATCCCCAGCATCACCACAAAAAAAAAAAAAAAGGTATGAAGGTAATTAACACTGAGCATTTTTCATTCATACTAATTTTCTCTCTAGAGATCAATGAAACTATTAGTCTTCACTAACATTAATGCCTTTTATAAAACTCTGATTTTTACTGATAGATGTAGAAAAATTAAAGTTGTTGGAACTGCCTGCTGCCTCACACCCAAACCCTCTCTGAGGTTGTTTCCAGACTCACCATTCTTTGAAGTTGGCTGGTTTGTAACCTTCCTCTTTCACCTAGATTTGTTTTCCATACTATATCCAATTTTCCAATTACTGTTACTCCCTTAATGATGCCTGCTTTTTCTGCAAACTCCTTCTTGGGCTTTAGGCAGTATAAGTACTGGCGTGTATCCATTGGCTGTAAATATGCTCTTGATCCAAATGTAGATACACTGAGAGGGGCAGAGAGAGATAAGATGAAGAAAATTTTTTAGCATCTTTTAAAAGAAAAGCCATGGCTCTGACTGTCCCCTTTAGACAGACCTGGATGATGTACCACCCCACAACCTAGAGGACGTCAGAGGTTTAAACACAAATGAAAAGGATTTGTACTGACATTTATTTTTCTTTCACTTTTTAAACCAACAAATCTTGAGGTTCCTTATAATAGAATGATTATATTACCTAAAATATTAGACATATATAAACTAACCAAAAACTGCAATAGACATCAGAACCTTAAGTTCGTTTTCTCTAAAATAGTTTAGAATAAGAAAAGACATACCACTCTCTTTTTTGCTGTAGTAGGGACTGAACCCAGGACCTCACGCTTGGTAGGCAAGTACTCTACCAGAGAGCTACACCTTTATCCCCAAGACATACCATTTATACTAAAGAATCATTTTCAAAATGAACTAAAAGATCTGGAAGAGAATGGAAAATTATTGTTTTCCTCAGGTAATAGAGGCTATGGAGTTTCCTGTATGTAAGCACCATAATAATATAAAAGTAAACTTCTAACCAGGTGTGGTGGCACATGCTTGTAATCACAGTACTTGGGAGACTGAGACAGGAGGATTGCAGGTTTACGGCCAGCCTCAAACTTAGTGAGGCCCTCTGAAACTTAGTGACACCCTGTTTCAAAATAAAAAACAAATAGGGCTGGGGGCGTAGCTGAAAGGTAGAGTGCCCCTGGGTTCAGTCCCCAGCACCACATACACACATACTAAATAAATAAATAAATAAATAAATAAATAAATAAATAAAGTCTGTTACTTATAAACACAAACCAAAAAAATCACTCAAGTGTAATGGATATTAGAAAAACAAACATTTTGTAATCAATATTTACCATTCTCCAGCTTGGTTGACTGAATTTAATTCTGTTACATTATACATTATAGATGGCTCCAACGAAACTTTCTCCATAAACATGGGTGAGGTTGTAATATTCTGAATCTGTGCTTCGAGAAATACTTCATCAGTCTGAGAATATGAAAGAAAATATCCACCAAAATGAGATGCTAGATAAGATATTTACCTCAACAAAAATATGTCATGTATATGAAGAAAAAATATTAACCACAAACGTGATTAGTTCATGCCTGCAAATTGAAGTTATCATAATTAATGCAAGAAAAGAAATCTTCATCCTAACATAATTAACAGGGGCAAAGTCAAGTGTTAGTCAACTGATACCTTTCAAACAATGGATGTGGGATAACTAGGATATATTCTGTATTAATATCCAAAAATATTAAATTAACTGGAATTTCATTCACAAAAATCTTAAATCTGTTAGTAAGGTGTTAAACTGTTTAAATAAACTTTAGTATGATGAGTATATCTATACATCTATAATTTAAGTATTATGGTGAGAGAACTAGGTCTTTATTATTATTATAATATTCCAACATAATTTTAATTACTTCAGATTAGATTGGCTGATGACCACTAGTACCATGAATAATCTATTTTTTAATATTACAAGATTTAACTGTTTAAGCAATTTGTAAGTGGTCATTGGGATTTCTTGGTTCATTTAAAATGTATATTTAGGGCTAAAAAAAGAATATGTGAATTATACCTGATAATCTTAAACTTTTAAATCAGGCAAAATAATATATAGCCTTAGTGTCAGATTTGAAAACTGATGTTGTTCTTCAGTAATATTTCAGCCATGAGGTTATTTAAATACTTTATATAAATTTTTAATTCCTAGATTATTTGGGATATTCTTGTTTTTATGCCATTTGGTTATTATTTTTTCCTTGTGTAAGTGAAGAATAACAGACTAACTTGGTTTATCTTGAAACAAATCAATATAAAATGATATAAGTGTATTAAAGGGTTATTCTTTTTAAAGTTTCATTATGATATATTACACATATATCATATTGAAATAACATATAAACTCTGACCAAAATAATTTGGCACTTATGATCTTTTTTAACACTAAAGCCAGGAAAATGGAAATCACCTGCAAAAATATAATGATGAAGTTATAATTTAACATGTCTAAAATAAAAGATTGTGTAGTCTTTGTGACATGTGCTCAAATGAAAATATTAAGGGTATTATCTGTTACTTTTTCTTAAAGGGTACAAATATCCCATAAATCCATTGCTTTTAAGAAATAACCATAGACCAATGTTTCAATTTAAAAAATATAAATTTCTGCATAAATTTACGAAGAGCTTAGATAAAATCAGAGAAAAACAAGCATCATAATGGAAAATCAAGTTAGTTTGAACAGTTAGTATAAAGTAATTTGTCATTTGAAAAATTAAGGTAAGAGTTCAGTGCTAAGGCTACTGATGTTGTTATTACATATAATATGACAAAGCAAATGCTGCTTATCATAAATGGAAAATTTAAAAAGTTGATTTCAGCCAACTTAGAAAAATTTGCTTTCTCTGCTTACTTTTGTCAAAAGGCCATCTTTATCTGACCCAGACTTAAAACTAAAATCACTGTGCCTCTGAAAATGAATTTCAACTGTATAGTCAAAGAACTGAAGGACAATAGGGTATTTTACAGCAAGATGTTGAAAATCCCAAGGCTATCTTCAACAAAGTTAATATGCCTCTTTAAAAAAAAAAAAACCTAACCAAGAGATTTTAAAAATGAGAATATAAGTGTTTCAATATGACAAGTTAACCTCTGATCTAATTTTTTCTACAGAATATATAAAAAGTATATTCAAATTATATGTCTTTCTGAAGTCACATAGGTGGTATTCACAACTAACTGTTTTTCCACTATGCTGTGTAGAGAGATTAATTAGGCAGAGTCAAAAGTGGCAAGTAAGAAAAGCATATAAATTTATAATAAAAAATCAAATTACCACAGAACTGAGGTCACTCTAATGGAAAAATAAAAAAGAAAAATTAGAAAAATCAGAGTTAAATGTTAAAGGAAAAGAATAACTTTAAAATAAAATGCATTGCTGCATTTTTTACTTACTAAACAAGACAGCATTAGTAAATAAGAAAGTAAACAGGAAGCAACATAAAGAAATATGACAAACTATTTTTCTAAAAAGGTAAAACTGCTAAGGTTAAATGACAACAAAATAGAGAAGAACACTATGGCTCAATATTAAACAGAAGCAAATAGTTAAGTGTATATTTTGGGACAGAGTGGTATATCCCATGCCTTTCTAGTCCTATAAATTCTTTACCTATATTGTAATTCTTAGTAAATACTTAGAATGGATATACACTATCCTTCATATTCAGAAGAGATATACACTGCATAGCTTCTTGTAAATTGATCTAATAATAGAATCCCTTTTAAAAATATTCTTTTATTGGTGCATTGTAACCATACATCATATTGAAGTTTAGTGTGATAGAAACATACATGTACATAGCACCGGTCATTTCCCCTTGGGTGATTAGAGTTTCCAGATCACATTTCAGGAAATACTACGCCAGACAGTTGAGAGTTTATTCTCCTCTTGTTAATAGATTTCATAGCTATTTCGTAGTCTTTTTTCCTATGTATGTTTTAAGCTACTTATGTGTCAAGGCCAATGTCAAGTATCACCTCCTTCATTAAACACATAAATTGAACTCATTTTTCACCCCTATGTTCCCAAAGTATATGGGGTATGGTGTGGGGAGAGAGGTGTTTATATTGTACTGATGGTGTGTCAGTCTCCTCTACTAGATCTAAGTTCCCTAAGGATTGGGAAAATGTTTAATCTGTATTTACTTCTCTTCTGTACCTGGCATGGGGTTCTCTGTATCCAGCAGGTGACAGCATGTTTGATTCCTAGCCTTTATTTTTTTTTTTTTTGCGGTACTGGGGATTGAACTCAGGGGCATTCTACCTCCGAGCTATACCCCCAGCCCTATTTTTCATTCTTTATTTTGAAACCGGGTCTCACTAAGTTGTGGAGTGCCTCACTAGGTAGCTGAGGCTGGCCACGAACCCGGATCCTCCGGTCTCAGCCTCCCAAATGCTGGGATTACAAGCGTGCGCCACCACGCCCGGCTGAATCCTAGTCTTTAATTTCACCAATATTCTTGCAAGATTTTCCTATTTTAGAAAATTTAATAATTTTTTTCATGAAACTTGTTTTACTCAAGGTGATTAATATATTAGCATTATTAGAATAACATAAAAAACCTATGTTTGATGTGATGCAGTGACATAATACTAGTCATTGCACAGGGTAATAAACATCGCCTATTGCTAATGGTGTGTTTTAGTAACTCCTACAACCTATCCAAAATATTTAGTGAGGGTGAATAGAATTTGCCTCATTCTACTGGCTGAACAGTACATGTGTGCCTAACAGGTAATTTTTTTTTTCTTTTTGTGGTACTGGGAATTGAACCCAGGAATGCTCTACCACTGAGATATATATCTAGCCCTTTTTATTTTGGGACAGGATCTCATTAGATTTCCCAGGCTAGCCATCAACCTGTGATCCTCCTGTCTCAGTCTCTCAAGTACAGGGATTACAGGCATGTACCAACACAACCAACTAAAAGTTCAGAATTTTACTGCACATTTTTTTAGATGAAGTTTGTTGGCAAAGTTTAAAGTTTATGTTTATGTATAATGGTAACTGAAAAAGGAGGTAAACAAATTTATCACTGATTAGCAACACAGAATATTATATAAATACATAAAGACTGAAAGAGAAGGTAAGTTCATGAAAAAAGCAATTGTTTGGTATGGTGGAAATGGTTTATTTTTCTTCACGGAGAGCTTGTCATTTCTCTAGTATTTACAGAATAACTAGCTATTTGAAAAACTACTTGCAAACCACTCTGAGTATTAGTGGTACAAGGATTACTTGACAAATATCTTATTTTGTGTGTCTACCTCTGAGCTACACCCTCAGCCCTATTTTTTATTTTTAATTTTGAAATAGGATCTCACTAAGTTGCTGAACTTGTGGTCCTCCTGTCTCAGCTTCCCCAGTACTGGGATTACAAGTGTTTACCACTGAGCCTGGTTTAGTACTACATTTTTTTTTTTTTTGTGGTACTCGGGATGGAACCTGGGGGCATTCTACCTCCGAGCTACACCCCCGGCCCTAGTTTTTTTATTCTTTATTTTGAAACAGGGTCTCACTAAGTTGCGGAGAGCCTCACGAAGTTGTTGAGGCTGGCCGCGAACCCAGATCCTCCAGTCTCAGCCTCCAAATGCTGGGATTACAAGCATGCGCTACCACGCCCGGCAGTACTACATTTTTAACAAAGAGAACCTAATGTATATTTATTTGTTTGGTACTAAGGATTGAATGCAGAAGGGGGCCTCAGCCCATTATTTTTTCCTTAATTTTGAAACTGGGACTTGCTAAGTTGTTGAGGTTGGCCTCAAACTTGCAATTCTCCTATCTGAGCCTCCCAAGTACTGGTACTCCAGGCATGCACCACCATGCCTGGCTATGTATAGTTACTATATTCTTCCTAAGAGCCAACCACATTTGTTTATTAATTTTCTAACATATTTATTCTAACAGAATAGATAACATTCTCCCATTTTCCTACAAAGGAAGCCTTTTTTAGCAAAACAATAGACTACTTAAATTCACCAAATTTAATAGCTTTATTATAATTAACCAACAGTATGCTATTAAAAACCAAAAAATGGAAGAAATATGTAGTGTCTCAATTCACCTATTCTCAAGATAGAAAGATTAACTCTTTAAACATCTAGCAGTCTCCTTGATGGGGCTGTCCTCATGTACTTGCTATCCCATGTACATTTGCAATTCTGCTAGGAATGCCTTCACTGCTCTCAGGCTCGTCTGTTTTCAACATCCCTCTCTTCTAGTCTTCATTCTAGTTCCCCTTTTCATCTATAAAGTTTTTTAAGATTACTCCAAGTTCTCATTCCAGGGTATTTTATTTTTTTGTAGTACTGAGGATTGAACCCATGGGCATTCTACTTCTGAGCTATATATCCCTGTTTTGAAACAGTGTCTGGCTAAGTTGCTGGAGGCTTCACTGAGTTGCTGAGGCTAGCCTCGAACCTGCAATCCTGTCTCAGCCTCCCACGTACTGGGATTACAGATGTGCACTACCATTATCTTTATTTCAAAATATTGTATTTGGATATCTTTGAACCTACCACGGTGGCATGAAATAAATGATTTCAAAGAATAAAAAGGCTATCAAGAGATTTGGTTTTTCTATAGCTCTGGAAGCTAAGATAAAATAGAATTTCTGGGGGGGAAATCCAAACAACAGATTCTTACTCCTATGGCAAACTCTATTTTATGTCTTTTGTTAGGATAGAGGCTAGATAATCATCTATTCTTTCATTTATTTATTTTTGTGTGTAGTACTAGGGATGGAACCCAGGGGCATTCTACCTCCCAGCTATTTTAGTCTTTTATTTTGAAATAGTGTCTCACTAAGTTGCAGATGGCCTCTCTCAGTTGCTGAGGCTAACAGCAAACCTGTGATCCTCCTGTCTCATCATCTACTCTTAAAGCTACTTCTTTTTACTTTTTTGCTAAACTTGGTTCTTCCAAGGAATTTTTCAAGCCATTTACCAGATTCAGTAAACAAATTCTGGCTGGCACATTGACTTTCTAGGAAAAAAATCTAATGTGCTCAGCTCTACTGGTCACTATTTTTCCATGTGAATTCTAAATCTAGATCAATTACTTCAATTTTTGTAATACCCAGAACTTCAGTGTAAATATTCAACAGATTGCTAGTGTTTTTTAAGCAATAACAACACTACTGAATAAAATTATACAGAAGTCATTTAATGAAAGGGGTAAAGGCCTTACAAAATTAACAATGAGAATAAAAATCAAGACACATTGATTATATGTAGGCTGAAAACAGCAGATTAAAAGAGATCTACAATTAAATTATTCATTTTTAATTGAAATTCATGCTCATTTTCACAAATAATTCAGTCATATCAGCAATTTAATGTGATAAAAATGTAATGCCTCAGGTTTTCACTAAAATAGGATTTTAATGTTTAATTTGAAATCTCTTTAAGCATCTAACACTTACCTCTGCATTGTAAAATTTGGTTTTCACATCCAATGGTTTGAGAACCTGTTTAAATAAAGCATATTAGTCAGAAATTCTTATCATTTAACTATTATATTTATTTTAAAATCATAAGGCTTAAGTTTTTTAAAGCCATTTTCCAATTTTAAATGGTTATGCAATATTCTTGTGAAAACAAACAACAACAACAAACACCCCCAAAACCCAAATGCATTCTTTTGAAGGGCTACCATAATTTCTTGACTGGCTGACAGTTATATGGGTATTTACTTTATAACATTCTGTTAAATCAGAAACATATTTTATGTACTTTTAATGTGTGTATTTCATAAAACTTTATTTAAAAAGCAACAGAAACTCCTTTTATTTTTTTTTAAAGTCATGCAAGTGACTGATGCAGCAAAACAATGGTAAAATTGTTTTACTATTGATAGTGCTTTTTCTTCCACTTATAATGAAAAAATAACATCTTATCTAGATCTGTATTTAGAGGTATTCTCACCTCCCTGTTCGCGCAAACATATACTAAACTATGTTATTAAATTATTTTCAACGGAAGTTGAAAATTTTGTCTTAATACAAAATTCTGCTGATTCATAAAGTCCTTGAAGGAAATTTAGTACACTCACCCCAAGTCAATAATCTCTCATTTAAACATTGCTTTGGAATTTTAACACTACTTATATTCATGTGGAGTTTGCACCCATTTTATATCCCTCTTCTAGATTCTTACATGTTTTGTCAAGCTATTTCTAACAGTCTTTGTTTCATTATAAAAACAATGCATTGTCAATGATAATTTCTCTGCCTTTCTTTAATTTAGTTTGACTTAAAGCTACTAGTCATACAATAGACAAACCCAAGTCGTGAACTATTTGGTATATTTGGAGCTTATTTTCTCCGTTGATAAACAGGAATAACTATAGTTATAGGAAAACAAAAGGCATCTAAAAACCACTTATCAGACGGGCGTGGTGGCGCATGCTTGTAATCCCAGCATTTGGGAGGCTGAGCCTGGAGGATCCGGGTTTGCAGCCAGCCTCAGCTACCTAGTGAGGTACTCTGCAACTTAGTGAGACCCTGCTTCAAAAATAAAGAATGAAAAATAGGGCTGGGGGTATAGCTCGGAGGTAGAATGCCCCTGAGTTCAATCCCCAGTACCGTAAACAAAACAAAACAAAACAAAACAAAAAACCCCACTTATCATTGTCATACCCAATACCTGAAACTTGAAGAATTTTCTAAAGTACATTTTTTCTCCACCCTGAGTTGTATAACTCACAGCACACACCAAGCTGAAACAGAAAGATGTCTTAATTATTTAGAATAATGTTCAATCTCTTTTTCTTTCCCTCCCTTCCTCCCTCTCTCTTTCTTTCTCCCTCCCTCCCTCCCCCCCCTCCTTCTTTCGTGGTACTGGGATTGAACTCAGGGGTATTCTACCTTGAGCTACACCCCCAGACCAACTGTATTTTTTATTTTGAAACAAGGTCTTGCTAAGTTGCTGAGGCTGATCTCTGAACTTGTGATTCTCAAGTCTCTGACTCCCAAGTATTGGATTATAGGGATAAGCTATGAGTCCTGGTTTCAATCTCCTTTCTTTTTTTTTTTTTTGTAGAACTGGGAATTGAACCTGGGGGACATTCTACCTCCGAGCTACACCCCCAGGCCCAGTTTTTATTTTGAAACAGGGTCTTACTAAGTCGTGGAGGGCCTCACTAAATAGCTGAGGCTGGCTGCAAACTGGAGATCCTCCTGTCTCAGCCTCCCAAGTACTGGGATTACAAGTGTGCGCCACCACGCCCGGCTCAATCTCATTTCTTAATAGTAAATCTATCACACCTTAATTCTACTTTAAGCAGGTGAAAAACATTTGTGTCAATGATGCAAAACTGTAGCCAAATGAGTTTAGAGCAAGAAAAAACAAGTTCCAGTAGATATGGATATAAATATATGAACAAGAAAGCTCTGATTAGTAAAATGAGACAAATGAGAAAGTATTTTTGGAGTAAGTCAGAAGCTTTTCCTCTGCAAAGTGAAATATATAGCAATATAAATCTCAGAAGAGCCATACAGCTGAATGTAAAAAATTAAGTTCATGTAAACTAGAAAAATATATGAATTTTTTAAAGAAATTTCAGGATAGAAATAGCATAAATGCAATGGAAAAATTATGTAAAAGGTTTCAAATTGAATAAATAAAAATCATTAAAACAATGAAAAAACAGTAAATAAAATACTTCTAATAATATGTGAAAATAATTATTGTTAATATACAAAGGATTATTTTAAGTCAATAAGCAAAATAACAAGATCTTGTTCAGATTTTGAGGGAATACACAGATATATCACAGTCCCATAACTAGCTAACAAAATATTCAAACAAAATAATGAGATAAGTCAGACATGGTGGCTCATGCTTGTAATCCCAGTACTTGGGAGGCTGAGATAGAAAGATTTGAGGCCAGGCTCAGCAACTTAGTGAGACACTATTTCAAAAAAAAAAAAAAAAAAAAAGGAGCAAGGGGAGGTAGGACACCCCTGAGTTCAATCTCCAGTACCACAAAAAACAAACAAACAACAACAATAAAAAATGAGATAACAGTTTTCCATCTATCAAGATTCAAGATTTGGCAAGAATTCTTTATAACTGGTATCAGGGCTAGTGAGGGTTTAGAGAAGGTGACTCTTTACAATGCTAATGGTAGTAAGGAATTTAGAAAATCTATTGGTTAAAAGCTTAAAAATGCTTATTTGTTCCAATAGAACACCCATTTCAAGTAATCCTAAGGAAATATTAAAATATTCATCACTGTGTTTTTTTCTCACTAAAAAATTGAAAATAATCAAAATGCCCAACATGAGGGTAAACAAAGCACACTGTCCAAATGTGTAAGTTGTAGTCATTTAAAAGGTATCCGGGTTCACGGCTAGCTTCAGCTACCTAGTGAGACACTCCACAACTTAGTGGAGTTTCAAAATAAAGAATAAAAAATAGGGCTGGGGGTATAGCTCAGAGGTAGAATGCCCCTGAGTTCAATCCCCAGTACCGCAATAAATAAATAAATAAATAAATAAATAAATAAAAGGTATGTTTTAAGCTGGGAGTGGTGGTGCACGCTTGTAATCCCAGCATTTGGGAGGCTGAGACCGGAGGATCCGGGTTCATAGCTAGCTTCGGCTACCTAGTGAGACACTTCACAACTTAGTGAGACTTGGTTTCAAAATAAAGAATAAAAAATAGGGCTGGGGGTATAGCTCAGAGGTAGAATGCCCCTGAGTTCAATCCCCAGTACCGTAAAAAAATTAAAAAATTAAAAAAAAAAAAAATAAATAAAAGGTATGTTTTCAAGCCAGGCGTGGTGGTACATGATTGGAATCCCAGTACTTGGGAGGCTGAGACCAGAGGATCACAGGTTTGTGGCCAGTTCTCAGCTACTTAGTGAGGCCTTCTGCAACTTTGTCAGACCTTGTTTCAAAATACAGAATAAAAAATAGGGCTGGGGGTATTGCTCGGATGTAGAATGCCGCTGAATTCAATTCTCAGTACTGCCAAAAAAAAAAAAAAGTATGTTTTCAAAGAATACTGATAGGGAAATATGTTCACAATGAAAAGTACAAAACCATGAACAGCATGATGAAAATTAGTTTATGTGCACACAAAAAGGTTGGCCAGGCATAGTGGCGGATATCTATAATCCAAGTACTTGGGAGGCTGAGACAGGAGGATCACAGGTTCAGGGATAGCCTCTGCAATGCAGTGAGTCTTTTCAGCAAACTAGTGAGACCATATTTCAAAGTAAAAAATTAAAAAGGGCTGGAGTTGTAGCTCAGAGGTAGAATGTCCCTGAGTTTCATCTCTAGTACCCTCCAAAAAAAAGAAAGAAATGTATTAATATTTCAATGGTTGTTGTACTAAGTATAACATTACTAGGTAATTTAATTTCTCCCTTAAATGTGTGCTCAGTACTAAGCAAAGGGCTACGAAGCAAGTTGATTAAAACATAATCCCTACCCTCAAAATGTTCATAGTAGAAAGTACCACAGCAAGATATAAGCCTTGAAACTAAATTTAGATTCAAGCATTGCGTCTTCTAAACTAGCTATTTAATTCTCTAAGAGTTTTATTTTCTGTAAAATGAGAATTTTACTCATTATCATTTCAGTACATTTAATTTCAACAAATATTGCCCACTGTTCTTGGCTAGATTCTGGGGATACAGCAGGCTTCACGGACTTCATATTTTAATGAGGAAGGCAGCACTCAATAAATAATGAAAGATATGAAGAAATGATTAAGTTGGGGTGCTATACACAAAGGTTAGGAGAAGCCTCTTTGAGGAAATTATGCTATTTCTGAGATATGAAGAAAGGCAGATATAAATTACACAAAATGCCAGAGGCATGCCTTTGTAAGGGAACACATTTAAAGCCAAGGAGTTTGGAGGTAAAGAAGCCCAACATGAATGCAGTGTGGAGAGGGAGGGAAGACTGACAGAAAGTTGGTAAGGATTAGGTTGTTGAGTGTGTTGAAAAGCATGTATGAAGTTAGAATTTCCAAAAGGTGAGAGGTTGTGGCATTCCCTGGTTTGAAGCGATTCAAGCTCCTGTCAGGATGATCAAGGTGGTTTTCAGCTAGTCTGGGAAAGAAAGTCTACATGAAGTGCAACACCAATGACACCATTGGAGACCTTAAGAAACTGATCACAGCCCAAACTGGCAGCTGTTGAAACAAGATTAATTTTTTATTTTTATTTTTTTGCAGTACTGGGGATTGAACTCAGGGGCATTCTACCTCCGAGCTATACCCCCAGCCCTATTTTTTATTCTTTATTTTGAAACAGGGTCTCACTAAGTTGCAGAGGGCCTCACTAGGTAGCTGAGGCTGGCCGCGAACCCAGATCCTCCAGTCTCAGCCTCCCAAATGCTGGGATTACAAGCGTGGGCCACCACGCCCGGGAACAAGATTATTCTTAAGAAACGGTATTCAATCTTTGAGGACCATGTGTCTTTGGAGGACTATGAAATCTACGATGGGATGAACCTGGAGCTTTATTACCAACAGAGCAGAAGTCCTTCCCTTGCCCTCCCTTCTTTTCCCACTGGCATGAATGCTTGTTTTCAAAACTCACATTAATAAAAACATAGATGCTGAAAAAAAATTCCAAAAGGCAGCAGGGAGTCACTGAAGAGGTAAATGACTTACAGAAGATCATATAATAAATGAGAGCTCAGAAATTTGACTGAAAAGCTCATATCTATCACAGAATACACAGTATAAAGTGCCTATAACAGAGCTTTTCCTTAAAATTCACAGATCAAATAATTAGTTATGATATGTATTTAATATATTAGTTATGCTCTATGATTTAATGGGCACAAAGAAGAGAAGCAAAAGACATGATGGAAATGGTGTTGAAGTGGAGGATATAAATGGAAATATTTAGTAGAACTAATAGGATTGTGTGAATTGACTGGATGTGGAGGAGCTAAAGGGTGATGGAGAAATCTAGATTACTTCAGATGGCTGAAATTTTCATATTTGTCTTCTAGACTGAAAGAAAAAGAGCATTCACATTCAAATATATATACAGGCAAGGGATATATGATATATATATTTTTCATAGCTTGTCTTACTTTGGTTCTGTATTCCTGAATTATCAGGGTAGAGTAAATATATATAAACAAAGAACTGAAAAACTATGAATTTAAAAATAAAGGTTATAAATATCATTGCTAACATTTCAAAGAATAACAAATGTACTTTCAGTGCTGTGTTTTAAACATCTGCATGGATTTTTCACTTTTTAAGTAAGAATGTAGATATAAAAATGAAGGTATGGATTAATGTTAGATTTTTTCTCTACAAAACAAAAATTTTGTTTAAGGTCTGTTTATGGTAAGCCTGTAAATATGGAACACACAATTCGTTTTGAAATAGGTTCTTAGGTATAATGGTAAGTAGAAGGCAAAAATTCCAAATAAACACATAAGCAAAACCTTTGAAAAACAGCAAAATTAATCCTTACATATGTGTTCCGATTTCCTTTACTTCATGGTGTATAACATCATCAATACAGCAATCGGGTTTAAGTTCAGCCACTGCAGCATTGGAGGCTGAAAGATTCAAACGCTGAGAACTTGTCTGAAGGTCAGCCTTGAATGAAAGAGGTTAAATAAAAATTCGGATGAGATTCAATACCTACAGGGTAAGGATGAGTAGGGGTGGAAAGCAGTGTTTGGGTTGGGGTGGGGGTGGATTAAAAAAAAGGAACTAGGGAATGAAGGCGGAGTAAAATTTCTGTACAGCTCTGATGCTTAGAACCATTGCAACAGTGTGTGTGTACACACACACACACACACACACACCAATAATAAAGGAATACAATCAACCAGGAAGTAGGAAGAATCCAAAATGGAATACAAATAGGAACATATGAACCAAACTATTGAAAATGAAGACTACTATCAGACTAAGATGAAGGGGAAAAACAACTAACCTAAATAAGTTTGGAAAACAAAATCCTGACTATAGTCTTAAGCCTAAAGACAAAAAGAATGGTACACAAATATTGTACTCAGTATATTTGTTTTCATAGGGGCATGAGGTAACAATTATGTAACTATTTTATGTACATGTACTAGCAGTAAACAAAAAAACAAATTATGGGTAAGAGACAGGTTTACTATTAGTCTTATGATAATAAATTCAGTATTCCCTAAATGCCAAACATTTGCCAAAAACAAACAAACAAACAAACAAACAAACATATATGTTCTCAAAATTTGGAAGTCAAAATTTTTCATAATCACATGTAAAGAATGTAAAGAATTTTTCTTAATAGGTCATATAACAAATATTTTAGGTTTTGCAGGCCACAATGGCAACTATACAACTCCATCCATGATAGCTGGAAATCAGCCACTGATGACATATAAACAAATGAGTAGTGCTGTGTGTCAATAAAACTATAATTACAAACACCAAAACTTGAATTTCATATAATTTTCACATGCCACGAACTATTTATTTTTGTTTCTTTTCAATCATTTGAAAATGAAAATCTTCTTAGTTCAAAAGCCTTATAAAATAAGCAGTGGACACAATGTGATCCACAGGCTGTAGTCTCCTGTTCCTGACCTAGTAAAAGGCAAATTCCCCATTCATATATGTTAAGTGCATACACGTATATGCAAAAATGTGCATCTGGATTCTGCAAGTTGAGTGATGAGTAAAACCTGCAATATCTGCTTTCTGAGGTCCTTTTTAATTCTAAAACTCTACAATCATCCTCAAACTCACTGTAATTAAAATTTCCTTTGTCTTGAGTGGTGACTGAAAATCACCACTCAAAGACAGCTTTAACATCAATTTTTCCTCCTTGTGCAGTGAATTTCACTTTCTCTTTACAATGTTTTCCTTTTGAATACATCTAAAGTTGTTAAATGAGTACATTCTATCTCTTGGTTTCTACACTATTCCAAGAGTCTTCTAACTGGTCCATTTCCTACAAACCATCCCATATAATGTGCTCATATAAATCTAACATAAGGTTGAATTCTGCTCAAAAGCCTCAACTGACTGCCCACTGTTTAAAAAATAACTTTTAACAATGGCTAAAATATTCATGTGGCTGTCAATATTCTCTTCTGTATGGCCACTCAACACCTCTACCACCTTACCTGCTCTACAAGTGAGTTTTGTTCACGGCTATCACAACACCTTATGTGTAACTATGTCTCTGCCTCTAGTTACTATGTCCTGCCTGATTTATACAATCCCCAGTGGTTTCTCCTTCTAAGTCTTTCAAAGCTTGTGAGTGACAATTTAAAAATTCTAGTATCAAACATGGATTTTAAGGAAGTTTCAAAGTCATAATAGAAATAAAGTTTTTTAAAAATAAAATACATCGCAAACAAGAACACCACTTACTTTTACCAATATATCTTTTACAACTTGATTGCTATCATTGTGAACACTAATATAACTGGAAAAGGTCTCTCCCAAAAATATATTCCTGTGAAATAAAATAAAAATTTCAGGTGAGATTCACTCAGATTCTATTGTTAACATTCTACTTGAATATCACTAAGAACCTTAAATGGAGAAAAGTTCACTAGAGAATAGAGATCTGGTGAAATACTGCTTCACATTATTTTATTTAAACTAGGGCATTTATTCATTACATAATTCATTTCAAAATAAACATGTAATTTGTAAAACATAATATATCCTGGCCCTGAACTGCTGCACACACTGCCAACCTCCCTAGAAATCAGTGACTGAAATCAAAGCCATGCTAAGAATCTTAAGATCTATATCTGAATTAGCTAGAAAATGTCAAGTTTCCATTTCTGAAATAACTTATGCTCTGAATCTAGAATAGACCCAATTTATTTCATCTTGGAGTATTTTTAACAATTTATTTTACTTTTCTAAGTTATTCTAACAAAAGTGACCAGTGGCCTATACTTTATATAATTTTATATTTCTTACATGAATAAATATATTTCAAAGATATTAGTCCATGACCACATTCTGTAAACCTTAAAATGCTTGTAATCTCATTACTTGGGAGATTGAGACAGGAGGATCACAGGTTTGAGGACAGTCTTGGCAAGTAATGAGACCCTGTTCCAAAATAAAAATAAAATAGGGCTGGAGGAATAGCTCAGAAGTAGAATGACCCTGGGATCAATTCCCAGTGAGACACACACACACACACACACACACACACACACACACACACCCCTCTTGAGAGGCTGGACAGGTTTGCAGCCAGCCTCAGCAACTTAGTGAGGCCCTCCACAACTTACCTACTTCCAAATAAAATAAAATAGGGCTGAGTGTATAGCTCAGAGGTAGAATAATCACATGGTGTAGTTTTTATAACCCTTTTACCACTTAAATGTTTAATGAACATTTTCCATTCTATAGTTCATTTAAAAAAATGATTTGTAGTATCTTAAAGGTATTATTGCATGTCTTATGTGAGTATATAATTTTTACCCAAAATTTTGTGGTAAAGTCAACATTTCTCCCAACATCAAAATTTCTGCACCATGTACAGTTGAAGGATCATCTCTCATCAGTTGGTTGAAGAGATCTCCTGTAGCAAGAGAAAAATAGAAATTCTAATATCTACCTTTTAAATAAGTTTTAAACAACAACAAAAAACAGCTGAAAGCTGAGGTTATAGCTTATGTGTGAGGCCCTGGGTTCAATCCATAAGCACTGTAAACAAAACAAAACACACAAAAAAAGAAATAGTTGAAAGATATATTAAAAATATCATCAAAAATTGTATTTTTAAAAAATCTCATTTTTGGCAGCTGGGTGTGGTGGCACATGCTTGTAATCCCAGTACTTGGGAGGCTGAGATAGGAAGGTCCAGGTTTGTGGCCAGCCTCAGCTACTTATAGTGAGGCCTTCTACAACTTAGTGAGGCCTTGTTTCAAAATAAAGACCAAAAAATAGGACGGGGGGCGTAACCTGCAGGTAGAATGCCCCTGGGTTCAATCCCCAGTACCACACCAAACAAACAAACAAACAAACACACACTCAAAACAAAACTGATTTTTAATCTTCTTAAAATTGACATGTAATATTTGTCCTTATTTATAAAGTACAGTATTGTAATTCAATACATGTATACAATGTGTAACGTCATTGCTAATCTTTAATATAACCGAAGCATGTAAAAAAAAAAAAAATGGCACTTTTGGGTATCTACCCAAAGGAATGGAAACCAAACTATCAGACCGACGTATGTGTATCTATGTTTATAGCTGCACAATTCACAATAGCCAAACTATGGAACAAGCCAAGATGTCCATCGACAGATGAATGGATTACAAAACTATGGGATATGTACACAATAGAATTTTATTCACCCATAAAGAAGAACAAAATCATGTTATTTGCAGGGAAATGGAGGCAACTGGAAAACATTATGTTAAGTGAGATTAGCCAATCACAAAGAGTAAAGAAACATATGTTCTCCCTAATATGCAGATGCTAGGGAGAAGATGGGGTATAAGAGGGTCTCCAGATGAAAAAAGGAGAGACCCTCAAAAGCAAAGAAGTTGATTTAACCGAAGGGGTTGGACGGGGGGGGGGCACACTAATGTATATCAAAGTCACTCACTAAACTGAACTTGAGAGGGAGGGAGGGCGAGGGAGCGGGGTGGGAATTTGGGGAAGGGGTCAAATGAGAATTGTGAGCACATATATCATTATCAATGTGTACCTAACAAAGATGTATGCTTACAATGTACGAATAAAAAAAATGATTTCACATAGAATGAACACTTCAGAAATAGGAAAATGCAGGTCAGGAGATATAAGGTATAATATACAAAGCATCAGTAATTCTAAATAAAAAGAATGCTATATAGACACTTGAGAACACTTGAAAATAAAGGCAATAATTTTAATAGAGCTGTGAATTAAAGTCTCTTTTTACCATGGGTTATCAAAAATATCTTGACTTATAGATCATGAATGAGACATTACTCAGATGGCCACTGTTCACAGGGCACAAAAAAGAGGCAAGAAGGATTGGCAAGACTAGGCTTATTCCAAAATAACATAGGTGATTTGGGTTTCAACTTTTCCCTAGGTGCAAATACAGTTAGCTCATGCTACACATACCAGGTAAGTCTTTTTCTTCACATGTTACTGGAATGTTGGTGAATAAAGTAGGCTTAGTCAATCGCATCACTGTGAATTAACAAAGTAAACAAAACATTAATATTGATTTGGGTCAACATTCTCCATTTCGATGTATACCACTCATCAATTGTCTACTAACATAAAATATAATCTAAAAATATTATTAAATACTCTCTAAGAGTATTGCATATCACTGACTTATTTAAAATATTAATGAGTAAGAAAAATCATTGTGTTTGTATTTTTGGTGTTGGGAATTGAACCCATGGCCTCACACATGCTAGGCAAGTGCTCTACCAATGAGCTACATGACCAGCCCATAAAATTTTTACATGTGGAAAAAAAAAGAGAGCCGGGCGTGGTGGCGCACGCTTGTAATCCTAGCATTTGGGAGGCTGAGACTGGAGGTTCCGGGTTCGCGGCCAGCCTCAACTACCTAGTGAGGCACTCCGCAACTTAGTGAGACCCTGTTTCAAAATAAAGAATAAAAAATAGGACTGGGGGTGTAGCTCGGAGGTAGAATGCCCCTGAGTTCAATCCCCAGTACCAAAAAAAAAAAAGAAAACTTATGTATTAAAAATATAAAATGCAAATATAGTACACATTCATTATAGAAAAACTGGAAAAGAATTTTAAAGCTTAAAGCACATTAAAGGCTTTAAAAAGATTCAGAGTGACTTCGCTATAAACAATATCAACAAAATAATAACCAATATTAGTCTGGCAGGGAAACAAGTTTAGATACACCATTTTGTTTTTGAAACAACAATTTTATGCTAAAGTATCTTTGTAAGTTTTTTACTCAATTATAGCCACTGGTCTCTGGAAACTCAATACATGTCCCTTTAAATGATAATAACTCTACACAAAAATTATGAAAACATCAGTTACTATGTAGATTTATATAATTCTAATAAAAACCAAGATGTGTTTTTGGAACATGGCAGTATGAGTCTATAAAGTTTATCTGGAAGCCAAGAGTGGTGGCACACACCTATAATCCCAGTACTTGGGAGGCTGAGACAGGAGAATAGCAGGTTTGTGGCTAGCCTCAGCAACTCACTGAGGCCCTCCACAACTTAGTGAGACCCTGTTTCAAAACTAAAACTAAAATAAAATAAAATAGGGCTGAGGGTACATCTCGAGGTAGAACAACGTTGGGTTCAATCTCCAGTGAGAGAGAGACACACACACACACACACACACATATAAATAAATAAATAAATAAATAAATAAACAAAAGTTTGTCAATGAAACTTAAGGTAATAGAGAAAAACAAGAAACAACTGGATATACTATATGTTAAAATATATTTAAGTTTAAAGCTAAAAAACTGGCTTAATAATACAAGACCATACAATTACCTAAGATTGTTTAAAAAAACCAAAAAAACAAAATAGATTTTTAGGATGCAACAACAACAGCAAAAATTAACTAAAAGAAAAAGATTATTCATTATAAGGTGCTTATCTGGGAAATATCAAATTTACAAATCTATTTCAAATATCAAATAAATTGTTTATGTTCAATCAGTGATATAGATAACTGGGAAGTCATTGAAAACTAGTAAATTATTTATTAAAGGTGAGTATTTAGTATAGCGAGGATAGTGCATTCTAACTTTTTAAAAAGCTTTTTTCAATTATTTCTAAACACTATCATTTGATCACATCAAAATAAAGACAAAAGCTGGACGTATTGGCACATGCTTGTAATCCCAGTCCTTGGGAGTCTGAGACATGAGGATTGCAGGTTTGCAGCCAGCCTCAGCAACTTAATGAGGCCCTCCACAATGTAGTGAGACCCTCTTTCAAAAAAAAAAAAGAAAGAAAAATTGGACTGGTAGTGTAGCTTAGAGGTAGAATACCCGATTTCAATCTCCATTACTACCCAATTACAAATCATAAATCTTTCTCTGCTTCTGGCCATCATGATGTGAGGTGGTGTCCCTCACCCTGCACCCTTTCCCTGCAGTACCAGCCCATCATGGACTAAAATCTCTGAAACTGTGAGCCTCAATAAATCTTTCTTCCTCTTAAAAAAAATACAAAACAAAAAATCCCCCCATAAACCCCTGAAACTTCTGAAACTGTGAGCCTCAATAAATCTTCCTCGTAAAAAAAAAAATATATATATATATGTATATATGTATTTTTATATGTGTATATATATATATGCATGGTGGTGCTTGGGAGGCTGAGAGAGTAGGATTACAGGGGTTCAAGCCAACTTCAGCAGTTTAGTGAGACCCTGTTTCAAAATAAAAAGTAAAAAGGGCTATGTTACAGCTCAGAGATAGAATGCCCCCCCACCACCCTGGATTCAATCCTATAAGCTTTTATAATTTTTCAGAAAAGGAATTACAAAAGGCTATTTTGCAGGGGTGGGGTGTGGATTGGGTGCTAGGAATTGAAGGAACCTAAGATCCTCCTGTCTCAGCCTTCCAAGTATTGGGATTACAGGTATGCACCACCAAACTCAGCAAGGTTATTCCTTTATATTCAATTAAAAGTATTAATTCAAATCAAAACTGAAAAACTTTATAGACTGTAGATCTAAATGGTTAATTTGCAATATAAGTGCTATTTCATCAGTATGTGCAAAGATATACTACCTAGTAATTATCTAGTTATAGGATTCATATCAAATTTAGTGCATTTCTCATTCTGGCTCAGGTTTAATGTCACCTTTTTCAGATAAGAAATCACAGGTCACACTGTTTCTCTCATGGTACCTTGTATTTATCACCAATTGCATTTGTTTATAGCACTCCTTTCCAAACTACGTGATGTCTAGGCTTTATGTGCCATGTTCAGTTTTGTGAGCCTCTGTGTCTGACACAGATTCCAGTACACAGTATACTCTATAGGTAATTGCTGAATGAAATTATGAGAATATTAAAGAATTAGGTGGGATTTTCTTCAGATCCACATCCCTTATGACATCCTACAGACTGATCTGTTTACTTTTTAATGAGATTCAAGGTTTTGAACACTCCATTCATTTTTGACATTTTGTGCAGATTAAGTTAAATCACTGTGTAGGGACCCATTTTGGAAATTTTCAAAATGAAAAAATAAAATAGGGCTGAGAGTGCAGCTCAGAGGCAGAATTCCCCTGGATTCAATCCTCAGTAAACCCCCCCCCCCACATAAATAAATAAAGTCAGATTTATCTAGGATCAGGACACAAGCAAAAACACACAAACAAACAAATACTCTGACACACTGAATGTCTTCTACATTTTATCTTTTTCCTTTAAAATTTACAATATTTATTTGAAGGTAGACATTTAAGAGGGAAAAATAAAATGATGGCATTACTGCCACTTTTCTAGAGTAAATGTTGATGGTATTTTACCAAATGCCCTCACAGATTATCTTTGTCCCCAGTGTATTTTCATGTCTACCTATGACTAAAGAGTGGGAACCCAGAAATACTGCTGGCCCCTGCTATTAGCTAATACTAGAATTATCATTCATAAAGATGGAAATATTCAAAAAGGCTACAAAGAAACAGTGGGCTCTAAATTCTACGTCCTTGATTATTATTTAAGTATTGTTCAGGTAAATGAGAAATTAATCTTCTTTTAATATCACTACAGTATTTTAACCAAAAATCTTTAATTTCCCAGTTATGAATTTTATTGATTCTCAGAGGGGTAGAAAGTAATTTAGAGTAAATTAGAAAAATTTAAGCCTTCCACTTATGAAGACAAAGATACTCTCTTCTCTCTCTCTTTTTTTTTTTTTGGTGGCACTAAGGATTGAACCTAGAGCATTCGACCTCCGAGCTACACCCTCAGCCCTGCTTTTTATTTTTTATTTTGAAACAACATTTCACTAAATTGCAGAAGGCCTCACTAAATACATGAGGCTGGCCATGAACCTGCGATCATCGTGTCTCAGCTTCCCAAGTACTGGGATTACAAGCACACGCCACCATGCCTGGCTTAAAGATGCTTTTATTTTTATTTTATTTTATATTTTGCGGTACTGGGGATTGAACTCAGGGGCATTCTACCTCTGAGCTACATTCCCAGTCCTATTTTTTCTTCTTTATTTTGAAACAGGGTCTCACTAAGTTGCGGAATGCCTCACTAGGTAGCAGAGGCTGACCACGAACCCGGATCCTCCGGTCTCAGTCTCCCAAATGCTGGGATTACAAGCATGCACCACCAGGCCCGGCTAAGATGCTCTTTTTAATGTGTGATTCTTGGATTAAAAATTGGTTCATAAAAATCCCATGACTCCTGACAGTACCTTGTATTCTTATTTCTGCATAAATCATTTCAAAACAATAAAACTGAATCATAAAAAACCAATATTAAGATTATTTCACTTTTATCCCTTGATTAGCAACTTTGTGATAAATACGTTCTGAAAAATAAAAATCAAATGTATTACTTAAGATTGCAAAATGTCAACCAATTTTTATTTGCAAGCTCATCGGCAATACTGAATAATTTCTTGAAGTTGTTCTAACAGTCATGATTGAAGGGTGAGAAGACTAAGGAAACGAAAGAGGAAGACGCTATTAAAGAAGTTATCTTAATAACCCCCTACTCCCCAGGGTTTTTTTCAGTAAATGACTTTTGGAGGTATTTATGTACATGACTATTTTCTAGACAAGAGTTTCATTTGAGACGATAAAAAGTAATTGAAAACAAACTGCTATGTGGATATAGTAAAACCTATCAGGAAAAGATGATCACTTTAGATAAAAGTTAGTGGACTGCTTATGTTTTAAACATAACCTGCCAGCTCAGACTACGAACAATCCTTCCAAAGTATATACTTAGTATGTGTTACTGAGTTCCTACCATGAGGGCACTGTACTTTAATGCAAATCTGTCTTCCTACTGAATACAGTCTTATTGGTTTGTCTTGGGAAGCTGGTTTGACTTAATAACAATTTAACATAAGCCCTTTGAGAGGAGAGTCCTTGTTTGTCTTCCTTATGATACCCTAGTGATTTAGCCCAAGGTGGGCATTTAAATTTGTCAAGTAAATACATGCTTACATATTTTTACAGAACCTTTATTCTATTAATCACTTTAGTTATTTTTATAAGGTGATATATAAACCCAATTTATAACATTTTGCTTACAGGAAACTTTCAATGACTAACAGTCAAATAATAAGTTACTATTTATAGTCATTAAGATCAAAAGTATGTTCAGTGAGGCTAGGGAGGTCACTCAGTGGTAAAGCATTTGCCTAGCAAGTGTGAGGCCTTGGCTTTGATTCTCAGCACCACATCGACACACACACACTGAATTATCTGTATTAGAATAAATAAATTCATCTCCTATTCACATTTAATTCTTTCCTTCAAATCAGGTTATAGCACTGGGAAAACTTTGTCGTCTTAGGCTACTTATATTTCTTGTCCCTTTATTTCACAACAACACATCAACTATTTGCTACTATCACTGGAGACACCATTTAGAATATGACTGGTCTCCCACTTTGAATCACATTCTTGCCACTTGAATAACATTCCCAGTAGAATTGCTTGTAGTTTTATTTTCTAAAAAATCATTACATTTAGATGAGTAAAGAAAAAATACAGTTCAATTGGATTTTAGAGA
>PVLC010024393.1:0-24708 GCA_004027655.1 Graphiurus murinus
AAATTCTCCATTCTATTTAAATTTTGGTATAATCATTAAACTATATGATTATTTTATTTTGTTCTATTTCATTTTAGTGTCTCTCTTTCTTTACCCAGGCTAATAATCACAGAAGTGAAATCATGCAGATTATATATTCATGCAAAAACAGATAATAGAACAGAATATGACTCTCTTTTGTCTTTCTCTTATATATTTTTAAGAAACTCACATAAGAGCATCTCAAGTACATCTCTCATTAATATATGCTCTTTCATCACCTACAACCCCCAATCCAAATGATGAGCTCTGGCTGAGTTATATAATTACTACTTCCTGAACAATTTGTGGTCCCTGCAACATTTGCCCCTTTTGGTTAAGCACATTCTCCAATCTGGAATGTTGCCTTCTCCCTTGTCTGAATATATCCATCAGAAACCAACTAAGTTTTCAGGGTTCAGAAAACTGTTTTTTGAACACATATAACTGTTAAAATGAACAACATGTTCTGACACAATTATCTTTATCATTTTTAAATTTATATGTATTAAAAGTCATAGAATATATAGAAATAAAATCAAAGATTTATATTTATAAATATCATTTACTAAAAAGAATCATCTGAGGCCACTAAGGAGCAGGGCTTTGGAGAACAGAATAACTCCTCTGTGCATGTATGGATGGGGAGCCGGTATAGAAGTTGGACAGTATAAATTAGTTTACAGTGAAAATTTAGCCAGCTCAACTGGAATGAGGACCATCATCTGATATAGGCCGAGTGATATTTAGAGTAAATTTGTGGAAAAATACTATCCTCCCAATTTGGGATGGCGGATTAGGGGCACTGGGCACTCACCTGCTTTTCATGAGATAGAATCAAAGCAACTGGAGAGGAACTGTGCACCAAAGTTCATGACTGTAGGAGGATGCTGAAGATCAGTAATGGACAGACAGAGACTTAGGGAAATCTGGAGACTGGGTAGTGGAAGAGGGTGGAAGAGAGCACTTGCATCAATCACACTACACTGCAGCAGAGGATGGAGCCAGAGGTGAAAGAAGGACAGTCCCAGTGAGCACCAGGATCACAGGAGTCCACACCTTGCAGAAATGCATTTAAACAGACAATAATGGCATCTGTGTGAGACATCTCTCATCCGGCACTGTGAACTCGATTCAAATCTGCCATAAAAGCAGCTTCTTGACAGAAGAAAAAAAGCAACAAAAAAGTGAACAACGCTACGAAAACTGAAGTACAGTTGAACAGAATCCAGAAAGCTGACCAGGGAGAGCAAAGAAGACTGTCTGCATGGCAGTGGTGCCACTATGCAGAGTGGCGGCCGCCATTGAGCCAGTCCCCGGCATGTGATCTACTAACAAAGAAATATATAACAACCTTCTGCATTCCCAGCAACCAGAGGTGGAGTAAGCGACTCCTGAACCCCACATCCTAACCAGGTGGCATATCGAGGCACCTTCGACAGTGACCAGAACATGTGGTACGGCCAACTTAAGCCCACACGGGGCCACCTCAGCTCACCTCTTCCTCCAGAGCCAGAGCAGCGATCAACTGCACTGCAGAAATTGAATCAAAACTGCTGCAAAAGCAGCTTCTTGACAGAAGGAAAGAAAAGCAAAACAGCAGAAAAGTGAACAAAGCAACAAAAGCAGTTGATCAGAACCCAGAAAGCAGACCATGGAGAACAAAGGAGCCGGCGCTTGCTCGGCAGTGGCAGCCGCTATTTTGCCAGCCACCCACAGCAGCAGGTATCTACCCAAAAGGTCTGTAGAGGACAAATCAGGTCTGTTCTTACAACCTTGTAGGGTTTTTTATTTTGTTCCTTGCTGCTGTTATTTCTTTTGTTTTTACTCTGTTTTCATTTTACATTGCTCTGATTTATCTATGCTTGTTTGGAGGATTGGCTGCTTTGTTAGCTTTTGCTAGACCCTAGAAGTCAACACGTGAAACCCACCAAAGGCACAAATAGAGTGGGCAGACAGAAGAAGTACCAGAGTAATTGCAACTCAGTACAAGATACCATTCACAGAGAGAAAATAAAACTAAGAAACCTATAAATTCAGAGAAAGCATGCAAGAGCAGCAAAGATATAAATTTAAGAACAGGGAAACCATGGGAAGGAAAAATAGCAAAGAAACAATGAGTCAACATAATCCCACAACACAATCCCACAATAACAGAGCTCGACAACACTGAATGGCAGAGATTACCAGAAGAACAATTCAGATCTTTAATAATAGAAACAATACAAAACTTCCAGGAAGAATGCAGAGAGAGCTGGAAACAAATAAAGGAACAAATAAACAAAGAATCTGACACTCTGAGCAGGAATCATAGAGAGGCCTTGAGGGAAGTGAAGGATGTGAAAGATGCAATAATAGAAGTGAAGGCATCAATACAAACTATAAACAGTAGATTAGACCACATGGAAAACAGATTATCACTCCTAGAAGATGACCATTCCAAAAATGAATCCATTGTACATAATCTAGAAAAAAAATTCGACAGTATGAATCGGACATCGATGAGATCTGGGCCAACTTTAAAAGAGCTAACCTAAGAATAATAGGCATAGAAGAGGGATTAGAAGTTGAAACTAATGAAATAAACAACCTTTTCAAAGAAGTAATATCAGAGAATTTTCCAAACATAGAGAAGTAGACACACAGGTGCAGGAAACATATAGAACCCCCTTTAGACAAGACCAAAGAAGAGGTTCACTATGCCACATAATAATCAAGCTGACTAATGTAGAGGCTAAGAAGAGAATTCTAAAGGAAACAAAAGTAAAGGGCCAAGTGACACTTAGAGGGAAACCAATTAGAATCACTCCAGACTTCCCAAACCAAGTCATGAAAGCCAGGAGGGGCTGGAGTAACATATTCCAAACTCTGAAAGAAAATAACTTGCAGCCAAGATTCTCTTACCCAGCAAAACTCTCAAAATTGACAGAGATATAAAAACCTTTCATGACAAACAGAAACTGAAAGAATTTATGTCTTCCAAACCAGCACTAGAAAAAATACTCAAAGAGATTAACTACAAAGAAGAACTAACAAGTAAACATCAGAACCAGAGAAACAATAATTTCCAGGAAGCAAACAACTAAGCAAAGAAGAACAAACACTACTGCAAACAGAAGTCAAAACTCGAAATGTTAGGAATTAAAAATCATCTCTCAATAATCAGGCTGAATATAAATGGTTTCAACTCCCCAATAAAAAGGAACAAAGAGGCAAAATGGATTAAAACCCAGAATCCATCGCTGTGCTACCTGCAAGAAACACACCTTACAAGCAGAGATCCCCACAAACTAAAGGTGAAGGGCTGGAGTAAGGTAATCCATGCCAATGGAACTCAAAGACAAGCAGGAGTAGCAACTATGATATCAGATAAATTAGATTTCAAGCCTAAGCTTATCAAAGAGACAAAGCAGGTCATTTTTTACTAGTAAAAGAAACAATCCCGCAAGAGGAAATAACAATTATCAACATCTATGCCCCAAACATAGGTGCAGCCACTTTCATAAAACAAACTCTGCATGATATAAAGTCACACATAGATCCCAATACACTAATACTAGGAGACTTCAATACTCCTCTCACATCACTAGACCGATCTTCTAAAAGAAAGGTCAGTAAAGATGCTTTGGACCTAAATAATACCATAAACCAAATGGACCTGTTAGACACATACAGAATATTTCACCCAACTATAGCTGAATTCACATTTTTCTCAGCAGCCGATGGAACCTTCTCCAAAATAGATCACATTCCAGGTCACAAAGAGAGCACTGGCAAATTCAAAAAATTTAACATAATTCCCTGCATCTTTTCAGACCACAATGGAGTGAAATTAGAAATCAACTCTAAGAAGATCCAGAGTAACCATGTAAACACATGGAGACTGAACACCACACTGCTGAATAAGGAATGGGTCATAGAAGAAGTAAGGGGAGAAATTAAAAAATTCCTAGAAACCAATGAAAACAGAGACACAACATATCAAAACCTCTGGGACACCTTGAAAGCAGTACTAAGAGGAAAATTTATAGCACTGAGTGCCCACATAAGAAGAATGGAAAACCACCAAATAAATAACCTAATGACACAACTCAAAGCCCTTGAAAAACAAGAACAGTCTAACCCCAAAGCCAGTAGAAGACAGGGAATTATGAAAATCAGAGCAGAAATTGATGAAATAGAGAATAAAAAAAATACAGAAAATCAACAAAACCAAAAGCTGGTTTCTCGAAAAAATAAACAAGATAGGTAAACCATTGGCCAACCTAACCAAAAGAAAGAGAGAATCAACCCAAATTACCAGAATAAGATATGAAAAAAGTGATATTACCACCCATAGTGTGGAAATAGGATCATCAGAAACTATTTTGAAAAACTGTACTCCAACACAATGGAAAATCTAGAAGAAATTGACAGTTTTCTAGATACATATAACCTTCCTAAATTGAGTCAAGAAGATATAGAAAACTTAAATCAACCAATAACAATCAAAGAAATAGAAACAGCAATAAAGAGTTTACCATCAAACAAAAGTCAAGGGCCAGATGGTTTTCCAACTGAATTTTATAAAACATTTATAGAAGAGCTAATCCCAATACTCCTCAAACTATTCCGTGAAATAGAAAGAAATGGGACCCTCCCAAACACATTATATGAAGCCAACATCACATTAATACCAAAGCCAAATAAAGACATCTCAAGAAAAGAAAACTGTAGGCCTATATCATTGATGAACTTAAATGCAAAACTGCTAAACAAGATACTAGCAATGCGCATTCAAAACCACATCAAGAAAATTATCCACCATGACCAAGTCAGGTTCATCCCAGGGGTGCAAGGCTGGTTCAACATACGAAAAATAATCCATGTAATTAACCACATAAACAGAATCAAAGACAAAAATCACATGATCATCTCAATTGATGCTGCAAAAGTATTTGACAAGATCCAACACCTATTCATGCTAAAAGCACTGCAAAGAATCGGAATAGAGGGAACATACTTCAAAAACATAGAGGCGATATACAATAGGCCTACAGCCAATATCATATTAAATGGAGAAAAACTGCAAGAGTTCCCGCTAAAAATCAGGAACAAGACAAGGATATCCATTATCACCTCTTATGTTCAACATAGTACTTGAGACCCTAGCCAGAGCAATAAGGCAAGAGAAAGAAATTAAAGGGGTAAAAATAGGGAAAGAAGAACTAAAACTATCTCTTTTTGCAGGTGACATGATATTATACTTAGAAGGATCTATTCATCTTCTAGAGGAAATGTTCAACATCATTAACAATCAGAGAGATGCAAATCAAAACTACCTTGAGATTTCACCTAACCCCAATTAGAATGGCAATCATCAAGAACACAAACAACAACAAATGCTGGTGAGGGTGTGGAGGAGTGGGAACCCTAATACACTATTGATGGGATTGCAAATTAGTGCAACCAGTTTTGAAAACAGTATGGCGGATCCTCAGATGAATGGGAATGAACCCACCATATGATCAAGCAATACCACTTCTGGGTATCTACCCAAAAGAATGGAAACCAAACTATCAGACCAACACATGTGTATCTATGTTAATAGCTGCACTATTTACAACTGCCAAACTATGGAAGCAGCCAAGATGTCCATCAACAGATGAACAGATTACAAAACTATGGGATATGTACACAATGGAATTTTACTCAGCCATAAAGAAGAAAAAAATCATGCTATTTGCAGGGAAATGGATGGAACTGGAAAACATTATGTTAAGTGAGATTAGTCAGTCACAAAAAATAAAAAACTGTATGCTCTCCCTAATATGTGGAAGCTAGGGAGAAAATGGGACATAAGAGGGACTCCAGATGAAGAAGGAGAATCCTTAGGTGAGCAAAGAATTTGACATAACAGAAGGTGATGGGGGAAGGGGGGGACACCCTAATGAGAATGATGTACTTTCATGAACACATGAAAGTCAATCACTAAACTGAACTTGAGAAGGAGGGAGGAGGAGGGAGTGGGGTGGGAACTGGGGAATGGTTAAATGAGAAATGTGTGCATGTATGCCTTTACCTTTACCAGCTTGTACCTAGCAAAGATGTATGATTATAATGCACCAATTAAAAATAAATAAATAAATTAAAAAAAAAACAAAATAAAAATAAAACAAAATCTGCATGGGAAACATAAAAGCATAGAGTAATAAAACCCTAGAGATAAATTTTGGCAATAAATTCTAATCACAAATTGCCTCCCTAAAAAAAAAAAAAAAAAATAGATATGGGATCTAATTAGCAAACTGGTTCTAGAGAAGTTCCCTGTACTTCCCAGCATATTCTCATGGTGCTGTGATAGGAAGCCATCTTGAGGAGGTCTTGTCTGAGCTTGTTGCTCTGGCCCTGCATTTTCTTGTCTCCCCATTGTCCCTGTGGCAGTGTTACTACATGGATCAGGGAGCAGCTGCCTTGACAGTCAGTTTGCCCCCAAAGAGAGCCTCTGACACAAACCTGCTGAAAATCATTTGTGGTGGGAAATAGGAATACCATGAGACAATGGAGGACACTTCTGCTTTAAAGTCGGCTGTTCAGGAAGCCAGCCACAGGAGTCTGGGGGAATGAACATTCTTGTGTAATGTCATGTGAGAGTTGTCTCAGAGCAAGTCATGAGTCTGGGGCAGTGGATTGCCCTCGTGGGACCTGCTGCCACCACACATCCAGCACAGATAGTTGCAACTCCACGGCCTCTCCATGCCCTCCATGCCCTTGGAAGGTGCAGCATGAAAGGCACTGGAATCCCTAACATGCTGCAACATCAGCATCTGCCTCACTCTTGGAGTGTGCACACCCAATACAGCTGTAGTGAATCTTTGCCTGGGGAGCTCTGAGTTGTGCCCAGCTCATTTTGGAGTGCAAGGAAGCTGAGAGATATTCCAGTTTGCTCTGGCACAAACCCTCCTGCTGGTCACTTGGGCAGCAAAAAATGAAAAAGAGTAAATGACCCTTAGACTTTGTTCTCTATGAATAGCTTAGATTGTGATCATCCACTCTTGTTTGCACAATTTAACACTTTGACAGAAAGGGAATTTTTTACTCTTCACAAATTTAGTAATGTAGCAAGACACAAAAACAACAATCAGTAGTTTTTCAACACACCAATAATGAGCTTGCTTAGAAAGAAATCATAAAAGCAATAGCATTCACAGTAGCATTAAAAAAATAAAATACTTAAGAATAAAAATAACCAAGGAAGGGCAAGACCTCTTTTGCAATGAAAATTACAAAACACTGAAGAAAGAAATTAAAGAAGACACTAGAAGACAGAAAAACCTCCCATGTTCATGGGTTGGAAGAGTTAATATTGTTAAAATGGCCATACCACTGAAAGCAATGTACAGATTCAATGCAATCTCCATAAAAATATCAGTGATGTTCTTCACATAACTAGAAAAAAATCTTAAAATTCATAGGGAAGCACAAAATACCCCAAATAGCCAAAGTGAATACGAGCAAAAAGACCAATGCTGGAGGCATCACAATCCCTGATTTCAAAATATACTACATTGTAGCATTGAGCCATTGTAGCAACAACAAAAACAACAAAGCATGGTATTGGCATAAAGACAGACACATAGACCAATGAATTAGAGTATAGGATGTAGAAATAAACTCACACATTGACAGCCAACTGATTCTTGGCAAAGGTGCCAAAAATATATGTTGAGGAAAAGAGCCTCTTCAACAAATGGTACTTGGAAAACTGGATGTTTATACATACAAGATTAAAACTAGACCCCTGTCTCTCACTCTCTATAAAAATCAACTCAAAATGGATCAGACTTTAATGTAAGATCTGAAACTTTGAAACTACTAGAAGAAAGCATAGGGGAAGCACTTTAAGATATTTGCAAAAGTAATCATTTGCTGAATAGAACTCCAGTGGCTTAGAACACAAAAGTAAGAATTGACAAATGTGATTACATCAAATTAAAAAGCTTCTGCACAGCAAAGGAAACAACAGACTGAGAGGGACATTGATACAGGGCAGGGGAGAAGGGAGACCCTGGGTTAGGGTTAGGAATTTCAGGCTCTCCTCCCTGTACTGCATTATTAAGGGCAATGGTGCCTTGACTCTTGCTCTCCCACTCCATGCATTTCGCATGATCCTGAAGGAGAATGTGTTTCCTCCTGTCTAGCATGGCAGTGTTTAGATGTAAATAAATGACAGTGTGCTCTTCCTCTTCATCTGAGGACATTGGATTGTAGCTACAATCTATTACCCAGAAATCAGAATCATCTAGACTCTGGTAAGACTCTGGAGCCTACTGTTCAGAAATCAAAGTCGAGATTAAAAGCAAGCCCCAAACTGCTCCACACCACCCTCCAGGTTATTTATTTGCCTCACTTGCATGTAACTATTTTTTTTGAAATGGCAAATATGATCCTTTCTGATAAATTTTATGCATTAAAAAAACAAGTTTTAGCTATACAAGGAGAGTTTCAGATTTATATATGACTGTTGTGATGAATTCTTTCATGAAGGAAGAAATCCTTTATAATGCAAATAGAGCTTTATTAATTTCTCTACAGTGAACGGATATTGATCTGTTCCCAAAGTTGCCTCCAATGCTACATAACTATATTAATCTCCGTAACCTTGGAATTCTATTAATTTTCTAGAACTGCTTTTCTAAAGCAGTCTTTCTTAATACTTGTAAAGTGGTGACACCTTGTTATTTTTCTTGATTTTGTGATGCCCTTCCTCTTCTTCCTGAATAATATAATGAAATTAAAATGCTAAAAAATATGGCTTTAATATGCATATATTCTTAATATGAAATGAAGTATTGTGTAATTAAATGCAGTATCTACTTTTTGATGAACATTCAAAGTTGAATATCCCAATTTGGTGCAATGTTTTCAAATTTTCCTCATCAAGTGAGGGAAGGTTATCATTTGCTAAAAGTACATATTCTTGGGCCCTACTCTGACCTACTAAATAAGATGGATGGGATCTGGAAATATTATTTTATTAAGCTATCTGAGGTGATTTTTATGAGCAAGCATTGGGACCAGTGATATAGTGCTATAAAACTTTAGGGTATATCAGAATCACCTTGTCTTATGAAACCCCACATTTCTGAACCACATCCTCAGATTCGGTGGGTCTGGGGTGGGAGCTAAATTTTTAATAAGGTTCCAGGTGATACTGCTGCTGCAAGTGGAGAGTTCACACTTTGGAAGCCACCAATGTACTGGAAAGAATGTAATTTTGAGACCAGACATGTCTGGATTCCAATCCCATTTTATCTCTGGAAAGCTTTCATATAGTTACTTAATAACCTTGACCATTTTTCTCTTCTTTCTCTAGTTTCATTTTTTCCACATATACTTAAGTAAATGTATATGGACATATGCATATATTATTCTTGTGGGCTCAGAAATGTGTTTGCACCTTTACAAGAAGTTTATTTCTGTTCTCTCTTAGGCATTAATAGACTTAGTCCATGTTATCACTGCAAATAATAATGAGCTTCCTGTTTTTATTTTCTATTTGATATAGTTGTATTTAAAACATCCACAATTAGGCTATAATGAAAATTACTCTTAGAGGAGATAAAAAGAATTGATATGCAAGGTTTGGTTTGGCCTGGGTTATGGTTATGACAGTGCTTTATAGATTTGTTAAGCTATGCATTTGTTTTATTTACCTTTCTGTATGTGGTGTGTTTACAATAAAATTGTTTTAGTAAAAAAAAAAAATAAAAGTATGTAAGCTAAAAAAAAAATCCACAATTAAAATGTATTAATGTTGACTTTATAATTTCTAAGGAATTCCATTATTTATAATTTAGCAATTTTCATTTTGTTGAGGAAGAATTTGACTCCATAATCTAGGAAGCTATCGATTCCTACTAACCTCACTGACTTTTTATAGTCTTATTATGTTTGAAATTTTTTAAAAAAATTGTCTCCTGGGTCAAAAGGAGAGCACAGTTTTAGCTTTGCAAAAATATTCCAAAAGTGCATTAATTATTAACCATGATTCATCTATGACTTTACTTCCTTCTAAAAGATTACAACTAATTTAAAGCAAAAATGATTTTAACTAATTTAAAGCAAAGAGTTTCTTTCAGTCTATGTTTTGCAGACAAAAGCACTCATTTGTCCTCCAGCAAATCAATTGTTGAAGCAAATAATTTTAGTGGACCATTTGGTATAGGAAAGATTATGAAGGCAGAAATGTTAGTGGGTTGGGCAGATTTCTTTCTGCGACGTGTAGATGACATTATCTTTGTTTCTGTTCCAAAGTCTACCCATGTGGAGAATTTTTATTATCTGTAGTATACTTTAAAATGGACAAATTTGCAAACTAGAGGAGTCCCACAAAGCCCAAGAATCAGGGGCAAAAGTAGCATACTGACAGCAATAAAACACAATCCTAGAAAACTTAAAGTTTAGTGTAGATATGATAAATATGTCACATATACATCATATAGGATACTATATGTAAAGTACCATGCATAGGAGCCTTGGACCTATCTTTTCACTGCACTTAGCTCTGGTCTCGCCATTAGTGATTTGTCCAGGTAAGTAAAACGCTTGGTTCTGTGCTTGTATCTGCATAGATAACTTAAGCTTCAGAGTAGGATTCATGAGGGAAATGCAAAATAAGGCTGAGGGGCAGCAAAGATTTGTTACTCGAGAACAAAGACAATGCACCTGTGCACATATTGACCACATGGACTACACCGTAGAGAGTGGTGGACATACTCAGTTTCCTTTAAGGTTAGGACAGAGAGCTGCTCACTAATCATTTGAAGGAAGGAGGATTTTTTAGGGAGTCAGAATGATATAAAGAGAAATTTTACATCTTCTTCAAGGCCTTTCCTTTTTGGATTGACTTAGCTGTCACCTTACCAAAAAACTTTAAGAGAATTTTGTTAGAAAACTTCCTTCTTGGTGACCTAACTGAAGGTGATTGGGGGGGGGGGCACCCTAATGCATATGATGTACATTCACAAACATATCAAAGTCAGTCACTAAACTGATCATGAGAAGGAGAGAGGGGGGAAGGAATGGAGTGGAAATTGGGGAAGGGTTAAATGAGTGCTGTGTGCATGTATGTCTCTACCAGCTTGTACCTCACAAAGATGTATGATTAAATGCACCAATAAAAAAATTTTTAAAAATGAATAGGATATAGAAAGAAACTCCCTTCTTTTTAAAAACTTCTATAATCCAAAGGTACTCTCAATCCAGGAATGGTACAACAAATCATTTTTCTAGTCCAAATGAATACAGAAAGATTTCAGTGGAACTCTTGATAATCTAATTCTTGCAGTGTTCCCTCCAACAGTTGCTTGATAAATGTCAATTCAATGAAATATTATATAATAAAAATGAGTGATTTACATTTAGAATCATGGTAAAAAAAGGCTTTCCTATATCCTTTAGAATCATTTTTAAAACCTCTCCAAATATTTGATGTGCAAATGGCTCATCGTTTTTTTTTCCACCCTATTTGTAGCATGTTTCTTTTGTCATTCATAAAAGGGTTGTATTGTTTGGCTTTATGCAAGGACACTGATCGAGCACCTGCAAATGTCTGCTTTATTGCCATTGAAAGAGAAGAGAGAAAATGATTTGTTTCATTGACAATGAATGATTGCATGTGTTTGGGGCTGTTAAATAATTTAATAGAACTTTTATAGGGTCTGTTTTCCTTTGATTAGACTGTACGCAAATATTCTCTGCCTCATTTTGGATACAAACTTAGAAGAAAATTTGTCAACTTAATTTGTTGTTTGCCAATCTGGGCATTAATAAGACACCCAGGGACTTTATATTATGCCTTCTTAACATTTAAATTTAAATCTGAGACAAGGGGAGAGATTGTTATAAACCATTTTGTTTTTAAGTAACATTGATTTTTAATTATACAACAGTAGAAATCTAGCAATTATATGAAATTGCTAATTATATCAAGTATTAGAGAGTTCTGTATTATTAGTGAAATTTTCCTAGAATATGATTTTTGTTTTGTTTTGTTTTGTTATTGGGGATTGAACCTAGGGGCATTCTACCTCTGAGCTACATCCCCAGTCTTTTTTATTTTATTTATTTTGCTAAAGAGCTGAGCGTGGTAGCACACGCTTGGAATCCCAGTATTGGAAGGCTGAGATAGGAGAATCGCAGGTTTGAGGACAGCCTCAGTAAGTAGTGAGACGCTCATCAACTTAGAGAGACCCTGTTTCAAAAAATACAAATAAAACAGGGCTGGGGGTATAACTCAAAATAGAATGCTCCTGGGTTCAACCCCCAGTACCACACACACAAAGGAAAAAGAAAAAAGAAAAAAAGAAATAAATAGGATCTTGCTAAGTTGTTGAGGCTGGCCTTGAACCTGTGACCCTCCTGTCTCAGCCTCCCAAGTACTGGGATTACAGGTGTGTGCCACCACACCCAGGTAGAATATAATTTATTTAGTGGAAATCTTGAGGTTACTGATGTCACTATAAATTCATGGTAACTTGCAGCCAGACAGACCCTCAACAATGCTGAATACTCATTTCTCTAGGAAGTCACTCTCTGGCTGTCTGCAGGGATCATATCGTCCTGTTTCAGTCAGGATGCTTTTGCTTGCTGGTGTCACAATTCAGCTCATCTTATCTCAAGCAGAAGAGAGGTACTGGCCCACTAACTGATAAGTCTGGGAGTATCTAGCTAAACTCAGGACAACAAAATGTCATCAGGAACCCTCGGCTCTGTGTTTCTCAGGGTTGCTTCCAGATGAGATTAAGATGGGCACCAGTAGTTCCAGTCTTACCTCTTACCCTTCTATGAGCCCCAGAGGCAGGCCCTTTCCCTGGGTCTTCTTCATTCCCAGCAGTTTCAGAGAAATTTTTATGTTCTTTTATTGGTGCATTATAGTCTCACATCATTATGAAGTTCAGATGGATAAAGATATACATGCACACAGCACTTGGTGAGCTTCCCTCCAGCTCCCTCCCCATGCCATCTCCTTCCCCATACAAGACATTGAGATTGATACTGGTAATTTTAAATCTGTATATAATGTCAGTGGAAGCGCTTCCTTTATTAATTCTCCATCCTCTACTACCACCCATCCCCTGCACCCCTCCTCCTTTCACTGAGGTTTCTCCTCCATTATCTAAGGTCTCTTTTGTATCTTGATCTCTCCCTAGCTTCCACATATGAGAACATGACCCTTCACTTTCTGTTACTGGCTAATCTCACTTATTATAATGTTCTCCAAGTCCATCCATTTTCCTGCAAATGACATAATTTTTTTTATTGCTGAGGAAAATTCCATCCTGTGTATATTTCATAATTTTATAATCTGTTCATCTGTTGATGAACACCTAGGTTTGTTCCATGATTTGGTTATTGTGAATTGTGAGAAATTTTAGAGATAAACTAGAAGCCACCAGTTAAGAATTCTACTATTTTACCATGACTCCTTCCTATCACTCACTGATTGCTGCAGTCATCCTCTTCTTCCTTCCTATTACAATGAAGGAAAGATTTCTATTATCAAAGGTAGATGAGCTCTGATCTCTCTCTTCTCAGTGTCCCTTGTGTGTATTTATCTTCAATTGCCCTATTTTCTCTATCCTTAGTACAATAGCAAAAACAGATAAGCAACCTCTGTTGACTCATGTCCTCCTCCATCCATTTCCTTGTCTCTTTTTTTCTTGGAAAATGTATAGGTGTTTTCTTTTTTTTTTTTTTAATTATTGGCACAATGTAATCATACATCTTTGTTAGGTACAAGCTGGTAAAGACATACATGCACACATCACTCACTTAACCCTTCCCCAATTCCTGCCCCATTACCTCCTTCTCCCTCCATCTCAAGTTCAGTTTAGTGATTGACTTTGATATGATTGTGAAAGTACATCATGTATGTTAGGGTGTTTCCCTCACTCTCCCATCACCTTCAGTTAAGTCACCTTCTTTGCTCATCTAAGGTTTCTCCTTCTTCATCTAGAGTCCCCCTTATGACCCACTTTCTCCCTAGCTCCTGCATATTAGGGAGAGCATATGATTTTTTACTTTTTGTGACTGACTAATCTCACTTAACTTAGTGTTTTCCAGTTCCATCCGTTTCCCTGCAAATGACATAATTTTGTTCTTCTGTATGGCTGAGTATAATTCCATTGTGTACATATCTCATAGTTTTGTAATCCATTCATCTGTTGATGGACATCTTGGCTGGTTCTATAGTTTGGCAATTGTGAATTGTGTGGCTATAAACATAGATATACATGCATTGGTCTGATAGTTTGGTTTCAATTCTTTTGGGTAGATACCCAGAAGTGGTATTGCTAGGTCATATGGTAGGTTCATTCCCATTCATCTGAGGATCCTCCGTACTGTTTTCCAAAGTGGTTGCACTAATTTGCAACCCCACCAACAATGTATTAGGCTTCCCACTTGTCCATACCTTCACTAGCATTTGTTGTTTGTGTTTTTGATGATTTCCATTCTGATTGGGGTTAGGTGAAAGGTAGTTTTGATTTGTATGTTGAACATTTCCTTATACATTTATTGGCCATTTGTATTTCTTCTTTTGTGAAGTGACTATTTAGATCCTTTGTGCGACAGCACCTTAATAGCTGGATATTGAGCAAGGCTCGGTCTACTGGAATCCTGCAAGGCAGACAATTCCAAAAAAAGGAATGTGTGGCATTTCCCACTTTGCACTATTATATTCTGGAAATTATGGGTGCTTTGGGTTTTGCCTTTTTATTAATTATAAAGAAAAACTTCTTAGAAACATGCGGCCTGAAAGATACTGATCTCTTAGCTGTAAAAGAGCAATGCCTCAAGACAACAAGCTCTAGCCTAGAAACAGGCTTTGAAAGTTTATCTAAATTGCCACTACCTGGTCTCCCTGAAACCTGCTAACTACCTAGATAAGACAGAACACTGCTTAGAGGGGATAAACAAAAATGTAATGATTTTAACTAATGGAAAATAATTTTTATATATGTGTTGTAAACCTAACTTGTTGTGATTAACCTTTAGAAAAACAAGTCTGTAAAAATTCCTGTTCTATATGCCTCACTGTAAAAAAAAAAATAGTATAAATCTGCGACTGGCAAAAAAATAAAACAGATGCGCTTCTTCACTGCATTCGGTGTGAGCATATTCTTGTGACCTCATCTCATTCCACACCAATCAAGGGACCCCGGACCCCGCTGCCACGAGGGCTGGCTCCTGGCACCTTTGCCCATTTTTTGATTGGGTTGTTTTCTTAGCTGTCAGTTTCTTGAGTTCTCTGTATATTCTAGATATTAGTCTTTTATCGGAAGAGTAGCTGGTAAAAATTTTCTCCCATTCTGTGGGTTTTCTGTTGAATTCTTGATAGTTTCCTTTGCTGCACAGAAGCTCTTCAGTTTAATGCAATCCTATGTATTGCTCTTCCTTTGAGTTGCTTGTGTCTTTGTTTCCTTCTCAACCACATTTTCATCAACCATTCTCCACACATTCATTGTTTAGTCTAGTATTTTCTGCTCTCTACTATAGCCACCACTTCATCCATCCACTGATACACCTCTTAGGTCATCAATAGCATTTATATTATCAAACCTAGTGGACATCTTTCCTCATCTCACTAGATCTTTTCCTACCTTTCACACTGCTGACCACCCTTGCTTTCTGGCAATGTTCTCTTCTCTTAGCTGCCATGACAGCATCCTCTTACAGTTTCTTCCTGTTGCTTCAGCTTTTATTTTTCATCTTCTTTGTTGACATATTTTCTTCTACTGAAGTCAAATTGTTATACTTTCTTAAAGATAAGTGATAGGCACTCTTCTCTCCTTACATTATTTCATCCAGTCCTATAGTTTCAGATACAGCTAATAATATGACAATTCCCTAAATCCCCCAAATACATTTTGGACCTAGATGTCTGGCCTGAGATCTAGTTCCTTATTTGCCTTGCATTTCTAGTACTCCAGAGCCATTCACAAAGCTTCTCCATCTCTAGTATTCTCTATCTACAAGTGATTCCTTCAGCTTCTCAGTTGCTCAAATCTGAGATCTAGGGTTCATCTGTGGTAGTCCCTGCTCCCTTTCCTCTTTGCCTCCACTCCAATTCATCAATAGGCCTTCAAATAACCCACTTTTCTCTGGTTCTCCTTGTAGTTCACCATCCTCTGATCTCTCCTGCAATCACCATCTTAGTGGTCTCCCCTTTATATCACCAAACCCACTGTTTAGAAGCTAGATGTATATATTTTTGAAAATGTAAGAACTTTAACCTGTCTTCCTTAAAACCTCCATAAAGTAAACTCCAGATTCCTCTAAAATGGCATTCAAAGCTCCTCCCTCCCCACCAATCTGGCTTTTAATAGACTCTTCAGCTCCATCTCACTTTTTCCTCCTCTAACTATGCATTTGCTACATGGCCTGCCTTTAGTGCAGTGGCCTTGGAATCTTCTTCTGTTATTTCTTCTGCATGGAGTTTTCCACACTGTTAGCCTGGCAATTTGCCTAGCTTAAATGTAAGTTCCTTAGAAGACCCAGGGAATCCTACCCTAATCTAAGTTAGCTCCTCTCTACCCAAAATACTCTATATTTTCCTTCAGAGAATTTCTTACAGTTTTTAATTACCTGTATTAGGTGATTATCTTTTAATGTATCTTTCTACTACAGGTGCCATTACAGTACATGTACTGTCTAACCAGCTTAGTGCCTTGTACTCAGTTGGGATACTATATCAATGTACATTGAAAGAATTTCAAATACCTGAAGTCATGAGTTTTTCATGTTGGGGGGCATTTTTTTTTGCCAAGTAATACAACACTATCACTATTGGGAAGAGATAACTAGGGAGACAACTCTTTTGATTCAACATTCAATGGCTGTAAAACTTGCATTCCATACCATGATGAAGGATGAGAAAATACACTGGACTAGGAAAATGTAGCAGTAAAATGCAGAGGTCATGTAAGCTTATGGAAAAAAAATTAAACCAGAATAGGAATATATGGCATCTAACTCTGCCACTGACTTATGTTTTTGGCACATTGTTCAGCCTCCTAATGTCCTGGATTTTCTCATCTTTAAAATCTTACAGAGATCTCATAAGCAAACAAATATGGAAGCCCTTTGAAAATGGTATAAAGTTTTTTAGAAATAAGTGTGAGATGCTCTTACTCTCCTTATTTTGACTTTTTTTTTTTAAGAGCATAAAATGATTTTACTTGGAGGTTCTTTCTTCCCTTTTTCCCCCAGTGCTAGGGATTGAACCCAGGGGTATTCTACCTCTGAGCTACACCCCCAGCTCTATTTTTATTCTTTATTTTGAGGGTTTCACTACGTTGCGGAGGGCCTCACTAAGTAGCTGAGGCTGTCTACCAACCTGCAATCCTCCTGTCTCAGTCTCCCAAGTACTGGGATTACAAGCATGCACCCACCACACCCAGCTACTCGGAGGTTCTTAAAATAATAATGAATATAATTACTCTCATAGATAGAACTAGGTGTCACTTTCCCTCAATTCATGCAAGTTATTATGAAGAAACCAGCTAGGGATGGTAATATGAAAGTAAGTAAGTGCAGTGAATTCATTATGAATTTCCTTTTTAATTTTTTACAAACTTCCCTGATAGCAATCCTAACCAAGTTTAAATATGCTGAGGTGTCAAGTCTCTTCCTAAGAGATTAATTAGAGATTAGTTTCTAAGCTATTTGTAAATTACTATACTTTTTCATTTTAAAAAAGTGGGAATGCTGCTTTAAGACCATGGTTATAGATTATAAATGGTTTCATTAAGTACTTTATTCCCCTGTCATTCTACCAGTTCTATAGTAATAAATGACTTTAATATTCTTTTTACTGATAATTTAAATGATATCTGGAAGATGAAACATTATTTTGAAACAAGTTTAATTTAAGTGACCCAGCATGGCTTGGAACCCTTGTTGCCCATGATCCTTTCATGATTAGGTACTAAAGAAAAATCTGTAATGTGAGTATTTTTTTTTAAATTTCTACACCATGGGATTCACACTCCTGGGGATAAAATATCCTTTTAGAGAATATTAGTATGTGTATTAGAAATTTCTCCTCTCAGGGGTTGTGCCAGTCAGTTCCGTCAACAAATGGGAATTCAAAGCCCTTTAGTAAAATTAATAAGCTTATGTAATGAAAGAATCCCCACAACTCAAATTGTGTGTTAAATACCTTTGTGTGCCAACAAATTGACAGCATAGAGATCAGTATGTGTTAATTTATAGTTCTGCACAAGCTGCACAAGGCTGTGATGTTCACCTCATTTTAAAAACTGCTAACATGAGCAAGCATAACTATTTCATATTTCATAGGATTTTGTAAACTTCTCTTAGTGACAAGAATGCAAGCCACCTGGCAGGATATATATATATATATATATATGTATATATATATATATATATACACACACACACACACACACACGTATATATATATATATACGTGTGTGTGTGTGTGTGTGTGTACCAGAATTGAATGTTAGTATTTCAACTGATTTTGTTTTGACCTCAATTCATGTGGGGTATGATAGCATTTATCATCTAGCTACCATTTCCTATTTCTTTCTGACTCTATTCTCATGCTGCAAATTATATTCTGATGAGGCAGCAATCCTGATGGTCATTGAGAAGTTTTAGTTTGTTTTAATATATTGACAATCATTCTTTTTCTGGGAGTGAAAAAGAAATGTTGTAGGAAAATATTTCCTATGTAAGCTATATTCTAGGTGTAATATTGATGTCATTGACTCAATGTCCTAAGATTCACAAGTTAAATGTAGAGAGCGCAATTGGCAGAAGCATGTTTGAGGTGGCAGGGATGGACAGGAATTTTTTGTGGATAGGATTAGTTGAGTTTAGATAAGGATTCTCTATTAAAGAAGGAAATTTATGACTATAATCAAAGAAATGAAAGAATGTAGGTTAGGAAACAATGGAAGACTTTTAGAGTACTACAATATATTTTCTGAAGAATTGGGAGTATGCTAAGGAGGACAGAATGCAAAGGCAAATTTGTAGTCACATCTCTAGATGTGAAAATGAAAGGGTGGGCTAAGACTACCTGATGGAGAACGTTTAAGACTACACTCTGTGCATGAGGATTATGGTTGAAATTTTATAATTAGGATGTGTACTCTGAAAGATTAAAGTCCTTGTAACCTGGATGGAATTCTTATTGAATCCAATTTCTTTGAGATATATTTAAGTCCTAATTTAATTCATCAGATTTGAATTTCATTATCAGTGGAGTGCATTTAGTTGAAATCAAATTGATTTAAATAACTAGTGAGTAAATCTCAGTTTAATCTCCTTTTCCTCCTCTGGAGAATATTCATTCATTTATATCTACTCTCAAAGCTTAGAGGTAGAAAGAGTTTGAATGAAGAGGAGACACACTATGCAATCATTTGAATTGATTGTTATGAGACTAATTTCATAGATACATTATGAAAAGGAATCCTACTTTGGACATTCTTTTCACCAAAGCTACCTGAAACTGGTAGTTCTAAAGCATAAGATTCTAAAATAATTTCCAAATCAAAAGCTTGTCATGCTATTAGGGAAGAGGAAAGGGACTTGGGAAAAGAGGGAGATTGGGGATAGTAGGAGAGGGTTAATAGGGAGGATAGATACAAACAAAGCATAACATATGTATGTATGAGAATGACACACTAAAACCCATTAACTTGTATAATTCATATGCATTAAATTATAATAAAAATAAAATACTATGTTCCTTTAAGAATATGATTAGAATTATATTCTAATATCCTGAAATTTAAGAAAATATAAAAGGATCGCCATGATTTTTAAGGGTTATTTTGCCATACTATATTCAAGGTACATTAGCCATTCCCATGAACAATAAACACTTAAAAATTGTATTTAACTAAAAAATTCAGTGTAATCATTTTAATTAAAAATAAATCATGAACTTTGAAATTTTAACTATTTTAGTAATACTTCAAGTATAGATGTTAATTATCTTTATAACATCCATCTTTTCAATAATGAATGAGGTAATTTTTTTAATGAAGTAATTATAGAACTATTTTAATTGTCTTTAATATGGAAATATCTTTAATATTTTTCTCATAATGTATGCTAGTTTAAAAATAATTGGAGCAATACAGAGAAAACAAATTCTACAATTTTGCTTCCTTTCTCTCCAGAGATAACCACTATTACCAATTGGAATATATCTTTCCAGACTGGTCATATATAAATAATGAGCTTTCTTCATACTATGGGTGCTCTTTTGTTACCTACAGTATCTATTTTTTTATTTTCATTTTTTGTGGTGCTGGGGATTGAACCCAGGGGCATTCTACCTCTAAGCTACACCCAGAGCCTTATTTTTTATTTATTTATTTATTTATTTTTTTTTTGAGGTTCTGGGGATGGAACCCAGGGCATTCTATCACCGAGCCACACCCCCAGCCCTATTTTTTATTCTTTATTTTGAAACAAGGTTTCACTAAGTTGCAGAGGGCCTCAGTAGCTGAGGCTGGCCATGAACCTGTGGTCCTCCTGTCTTAGCCTCCCGAGTACTGGGATTACAAACGTGTGCCACCATGCTTGGCTTACAGTATCTATTTTAAGATTCATACCTGTATATATATGAATATATTCAGAATCCTATTTCAGGGTATACTGTAATTTATTTTACCAATCCTCATTGGGGATATGTGTTTAGTTTAATAGTTTATTCCATTTTAAAAATAAAAAACATAGAAGTAATGAACCATCTTGAACTTATATCTTTTCCCATTTGTTCAAATTATTTCCTTAAAATTTTATTAAATTTTCTAAAGTGATATTGCTGAGTCAAAGTCAATGCATCTTTAATGTTTTCAAGCATATTATCACATTGCCTTCCAGAAAAGTTGCACTAGTTTATATTCAGCATAACTGCTTAAAATTTTCCATATTTCTACAACCTCACATGTTTAAGCTTTGATAATCCAATAGACAAAAATAATAATTTTATTTGTGCATATATGTGTAAATATACATTAACTATTTATGTTTAGCATCTTTCCACATATTTTCTAAACAAAAAAATAATTTTGTGAATCTGTCTTTTCCAAAATTAATTTGTGAACATTTTTTACAAGTTAAGAAACATGTATCAAATATTTTTCCCATGTAAGTTTTAAGTATAAATTTAGACATGGTTTTAAGTTTTATGTGGTCTAGTATTTCTATGTGTTATTTAATCTTTAATCCACCTAACATATTTTTGTCACAAAGAATACGTTTAAATGAATAGTGATTTTTTTCAGTACAAATACTTGAATAATATATTCTTTCTTTTGTTATTTAAAATACCTCTTCTACCTCCATCTCTTGAATCAATTCCATTGGGATTTTCATTACAATCATATTGTATTTATCCAGTAATTAATGGACTTTGAATCTTGCAAATATTATATCTCTAGTAATTTTTTTGTGTTTTATTTATTGAGTCTTTTTTTTTTTTTTTTTGCGGTACTGGGGATTGAACTCAGCCCTATTTTTTATTCTTTATTTTGAAACCGGGTCTCGCTAAGTTGTGGAGTGCCTCACTAGGTAGCTGAGGCTGCCCTCAAACCCAGATCCTCCAGTCTCAGCCTCCCGAATGCTGGGATTACAAGCATGCACCACCACGCCCGGCTTGAGTCCTTCCTTTTTAATTGAAATAAAATTCTCTAAATTTTGTACACTTCTTAAGTTCACTCCTCCTTTAGTGATAATTTTGTTAATTTGAATGGGATTTCCCCTCACCTCTGCCATTATATTTAGAAACAAGTTGGTATATAAGATGGCTATTAATTTTTCTATATTTATATTGCAATTTGTCACTATCATAATTGTTCTTTTTGGATCTTCTAGATTATGTTATTTGCAAGTAATAATGATCTGTCATCTTCTTTACATTTTACACTTATCCTTAAGTCATTGCTTTGGCTTAACTATTTAAAATTATGTTTAAATATAGGGTAAGTAGAGTTTTTGTCTTGTTTTGCCTTTGATTTTAATGAGAATGCTTCTTAATCTTCATCAATTGGTAGCATGTTTTCTCTAGGGTTCTGAAAGGTTTTGTTCATGTTAAGGACATCTTTCTTTTGCCCTTTACTGAGAGTTTTGTTGAAAATTTATATATTTTACCAAATGTGTTTGGGGGAAGTCTAAGCTTTTCTCTTTGGCCTAATTTTTTTCTTTGACCTATGAACTTATTGAATTACATTGATGGATTGCCTACTGTTGATTCATTCCTATGTTCCTGGAATAAACTTGACTTTTTGAAGAATTCGTTGCTCTTTGAATACACTGCTGTATTTTCCTCATATTCATAGGTGAGATATATCTATAATTCACTGTTTTGGAACTCTACTAGGTTGTAGTCAGACTTTTCTAAATGTTTTAGTATGCTTCATTTCCTTTTATCCTTGACACAACCCTATGAATTAGACTGGAAATTATTGCATTGTTTTTGATAAATAAAAATGAAAGATACAGAACCATGTTTGGCACAAAGTCACACAAATAGGTGATGATAGTGAGTAAAATTCACTAATCCCTAATCCAATTCTTTAGGGAGGAGAAATTTAGTCATTTCAGTAATTTCTATCAGTATGGTATTTATGGACTTTGAGTTTTATTATCTTAAATAATAATTATTCTTAAATAGTTTCCCTTTTTTGCTTTTCTAAATTAAAGGAATTTTTTTTTTTCTCTGACCATGGAGCCTTCACTGAGTATCAGTAGAGTGAGGAGGGAGAATTCTCCCTAAAGGAGTTTCAGTGCTAAGAATTGTCGGTCCCTGAAATCAGCCATCTGTTTGTGGTACATGGACAGATGCTGATTTTCAGTTAATCAGAGGTAATGCAATCAGGATTAAAGTGTTAGATGCTTCTAAACCATTCCGGAAGTTATGGGTAAAACTTGAACCTTTAATCAGATTCATCTTGATGTTCAAGTCAAGTTGACCATTTGATCCAAAGCTTTATATCCCTATGGTAACTAGTCCCAAAGAGCATATTCTATTACTGTCATAAGAGAAAAATATTAAGAATGTGTTTACACATAGCACTTGGGTCAAGAGAATTGAAATTCTATTTTATATATGTATAGTTCAGGGATCTATGTTACAGAGAGCTCAGAGATTGCTTTTAAGGATTTGGTACAGGAAGAATACTGAATTAAGTGTTAAATAATTTAGCTTTAGAGTCTACAAAGGCTTAATGAAAACTCAAGAAAAGGTCTATTTTAAAATACACACCATGTGAAAAAATAAAATAAGATACACTGTGTGTGTGTGTGTGGTTTGTGGTTGGTACTGGGTACTGAATCTAGAGGCATTCTACCTCCAAGCTACACCCCCAGCCTTTTATTTTTGTTTTTGAAACAGGGAACAGGGTCTTGCTAGGTTGCTGAGAGTCTTGCTATGTAGCTGAGGCTATCCTCAAACCTGCAATCTTCCTGTTTTAGACATGTGCCACCTTGCCCAGGTAAATATACACCTATTTCAGCTGGGCATGGTGATGCATGCTTGTAATCCCAGTACTTGGGAGGCTGAGACAGGAGGATCACAAGTTCACAGCCAGCCTTAGCTACTTAGTGAGGCTTTCTGCAACTTAGTGAGATCCTGTTTCAAAATAAAGACTTAAAAATAGGGCTGGGGGTTTAGCTTGGAGGTTGAATGCCCTTGGGTTCAATCCCCAGTACTGCATTAAAAAAAATACACCTATTTCAAAAGTAGATTGGAACTTAGTGAGGCCCTCCACAACTTAGCGAGATCTTGTTTCAAAATAAAATAATAAAATAGGCCTGGCGGTATAACTCAGAGGTGTAATGTCCCTGGGTTCCATCCCTACTACCACATTCACACACACAAAAGTAGATTGGACTTATCCAAGTCTAGAGAAAGATGGTTTAGACTATTGCATTATTTCTTAAGTTTGATTAGAATTATTTCTTAAGTTTGTATCATTAAAATTGACTTGTTCCATGTTACACAAAAATTTTAAAAGTAAATTCATTGTGTTAAAATATTCTATAAGATTCTTTTCTAAGATGGAAACCCATGTGTATCTATTGCTCAAAGAGCACTCATTTTATCTCCAAGAAATACCACTAGTAGTTATATGTCTTATATGCTTCTGGAATTTCTAAGTGATAGTCTGGAATTTTGTCCTTACCAAATGTTGCACAGAAAACCATGAATTCAAGCCAGGTGTGGTGGTGCATGCCTGTAATCCCAGTATTTGGGAGGAAGATCACAGGTTTGAGGACAGCCTCAGCAAGTATTGAGACTCTCATTAACCTAGTGAGACTCTGTTTCAAAATAAAAATAAAATAGCACTGGGGATGTAGTTTGGAGGTAGAATGGCCCTGGGTTCAATCCCCAGCATCACACACACAAAAAAAGAAAGCCATGAATTCCTAGAAGTTGACCATTTTAAAAATTCTGTTTCAGCCGGGCGTGGTGGCGCACGCTTGTAATCCCAGCATTCGGGAGGCTGAGACCGGAGGATCCGGGTTCGCGGCCAGCCTCAGCTACCTAGTGAGGCACTCCGCAACTCAGTGAGACTCGGTTTCAAAATAAAGAATAAAAAAATAGGGCTGGGGGTATAGCTCGGAGGTAGAATGCCCCTGAGTTCAATCCCCAGTACC
>PVLC010024394.1:7873-24806 GCA_004027655.1 Graphiurus murinus
GTAGCTGAGGCTGGCCGCGAACCCGGATCCTCTGGTCTCAGCCTCCCGAATGCTGGGATTACAAGCGTGCGCTACCACGCCCGGCTCTAGTTTTTATTCTTTATTTTGAAACAGGGTCTCACTAAGTTGCAGAAGACCTCACTAAGTAGCTGAGGCTGGCTGCAAACCTGGATCCTCCTGTCTCAGCTTCCCAAATACTGGGATTACAAGTATGCGTCCCCAGGTCAGGCTTTGCCATGAGCTTTTAATCCCAATACTTGGAAGGCTGACACAGGAGGATGACAGGTTCAAGTGAGCCTCAGCTACTTAGTGAGGTCTTCTGCAACTTAGTAAGACCTTGTTTCAAAAATAAGAAGTATGAAAAATAGGGCTAGGGGTGTACCTCAGAGGTAGAATACCTCTGGGTTAAATCCCCAGTACCGGAAAACAAAACAAAACAAAATGAAAACCAAAAACAAAAAACCTGGTGCCATGGCATGCATCTATAATCCCAGTTCTTGGGAGGCTAAAACAGGAGGATTGCATATTTGAGGCCAGCCTCAGCAATAAGTGAGACTCTCAGCAACTTAGTGAGACACTGTTTCAAAAAAATAATTTAAAAAATAAAGTTCTGGCAGTGAAGCTTGGAGGTAGAATATCCCTGTGTTCAATTCCTAGTACCACAAATAAAATAAAAAATAAAAAACAAATTTAATCTATTTATCCTTCTGTATCTTTGATTAGAGAATTTAATTCATTTATATTTAAAGTAATTATTATAAGTATGACCTTACTATGTTCATTTTGTTAATTATTTTCTTAATCTTTGATATTTCCTTCGTACCATTCTTCCTTTTACTCTTTTTTTTTTCCATACTGGAAGTTCTACCTCTGAGCTACACCCCAGCCCTTTTCATTTTGAAACAGTTCTCACTAAGTTGCTGAGGCTGGCCTCTCATCTGTGATTCTCCAAGTTACAGTCAGACACCAACACACAGAAACAGGAAGTCCAGAGATACCACCCAGGACGCTGCCAGGATCTAGTCACCAGGGTGTGTGATCTCATGCTGCAGAAAACGAAACAGTGAGGAAATCTTGAAAAGAGACAGAGGGAAGCCTAGCTTTCCTTCAGGGGGATGCACAGGAGAAGTGGGTGTGACCCTCAGGTACCGCAGAAGCAAGAAGGTTTGAAGAAACTAGAACTCCCAACCCTGCAAACTTATTCTCCACAGTGAAGGAGAAAGACTTTCTCACATAAACAAAAATGGAAAGAATTTGTTGGCAGTAGACCTAACTTGAAAGAAATGTTAAACTAAGGTCCTCAGAGGGAAGGAAAATTACATTGATCAGAAACTTGATCTACATAAAGATAGGAAGAGCCCAGTGGGTGCAACTGATGAATTCTATTAACAAATAAGAGGCGAGTTATCCAGTCCTCTACAGCCCATTCCAGAGGGTGGAATCAGAGGGAACACCTCCCAACTCATTCTATTTGACAATCATAATCTTATCACCAAAACCACACATAGACATTGCAAGACAATGAAACTACAGACCAGGGTCTCTCATGAACACAGATGCAACACGTTCACCAAAATAGAGTCCTGTCCACATAATAACATCACAGTTGATGACAGCCCACACCTATGACAGGGTTCCCACAAGACTATTCCTCCTGGTGACATCGTAGCCACCTTGCTTTGTGTAAGTACGCTCTGTGATATTTGCTTAATCATGTAATTGCAGATCCATTCATTTCTCAGAACATTGTCTGTGGTCAAGTGATCCATGACTGCCTTAGCAAATGGAATCTGACAATGTGCAGAAAGAATCACACACTGTGACCAGGTGGGACTCATCCCAAGTGTGCAGCACCAGCTCTATGCTCAAGAAGCAATTACAGTCATCCATCACAGCACCAGGGTCAAACAGAAAAACTGCATGAAAAAAATCTTATCAATATCATGTCTTATATCCATTCTTCAAAAAATCCTTCTGTAAGTAAGGTCTAGAGAATTCCCTCAGCTATGCGTGGTGGTGCATGCCTGTTATCCCAGCATTTGGGAGGCTGAGGCAGGTTTGAGGCCAACCTCAGCAACTTAGCCAGGCCCTGTTTCAAAATAAAAGGGTGGGTGTGTGGCTCAGAGGTAGAATGCCCCTGAGTTTGATCCCCAGTACCAGTAACAACAAAAAAAAGTACACCAAGTGATATATGCATGCATTAATGCATAACTTTGAATCTCAGTATGAGGTATAATTACAATGTGCCAATAAAAGCATAAAAAAGAGAGATAATGCCCTCATTCTGATTAAAAATATATACCAAAAAGCCTCAGCAGAACAGCACATTTATTGTGAGAAGCCAGAAACTTTCCCAGGATGATGAGGAAGGAGACAGGACACACCCTCTCCACTCCTATTCAGCACTGTTCTAGCTAATGCAGCAATAAAGCAAAGACCAGGTGTCCACCCTGGGAAGGAAGAAGTAGAACTGTCCTTGTTCCCAGATGACATGATTGTGATGTGGAAAATCTAATGATTTGACTAAAATAAAACCTTATTGGAACTAATGAATGATTATAGTAAGGTTGATTCAAAGTTAATACATGCTGGACTCTGTGACACACACCTATAATCCCAGTATTTGAGAGGTTGAGAGAGGAGGTTCACAGGTTTGAGGCTAGTCTCAGCAATTTAGGGAGAGCTCCAGAGAGAGGGTTGGGTGTTATTTTGCTTTGAGCAGTTCTGAGGCTGGAATCTGATTTTTGTTCCTTTGCTCTGTTACTGGAACCAAGTTCTACCCTCTCTGCGGCAAGGGTGGCGTCTCATTAATACACGTGTGGAATGTGCTCACTAAGATGAAGCAGTGTTCCATGATGGTGGTGGAGCTGAGCATGAGCTGCACAGAGTCAGGACCCCAGCCTGGCCCCTGGGATGGACTCAGGTCACGGAGGTGAGAAGAGAGGAGAGGACAGTAAGGAGGGGTCCAAGCAGGACTCAGGGATAGCACCACAGCTCAGCAGGGTGGCTTTCAGCTCCAAACCAGAGCCTTGCCCCCTGGACATCCTCAGAACAGAGTTCCCCATGGTGCCCCAGGTTTCTCCCAGGACCTTCTGCATTATCAAATTCATCTCAAGGCTCTGAGTGGTGCTATTTTTCTCTCCTCTCTACCTCCTGGCCCCATCACAGGTCCTTCTCTGGCTGTGCAGAGCCTGAAACAGCAGAATCCCGAGGACCACCAGGACCAAGCCAGCCATGCCCATCCGGATGAGATTCTCCACTGTGCTAGTGATTGGACGAAGGGAGGTTCTACCTCTGTGCTACATCCCCAGCACTATTTTATTTATTATTTTGAAACAGGGCCTTACTAAGTTGTGGAGGGCCTCACTAAGTTGCTAAGGCTGGCTGAAAACCTGTGATCTTCCTGTCTCAGCCTCCCAAGTACTAGGATTACAATTGTGCGCCACTATGCCCAGCCTTCTCATTCAATTAAATTAATTAATTAATTTGTTAATTATTTATTTGCGGTACTGGAGGTTGAACCCAGGGGCATTCTGAGCTCTATCTCCATCCCTATTATTTATTCTTTATTTTGAAACAGGGTCTCACTAAGTAGCTGAGGCTGGCCGAAATCTTCGTGTCTCAGCATCCCAGGTACTGGGATTTCAAATGTGAGCCACCACACTGGGTCTTTTCATTCAATTTAAAACAGACTCTCTCTTCTGTTTGTTTCTCATTTCACTCGTTGATTATTAAGAAATCTCTTGCTTTATTTTCAAAACATCAGGACATTAAGTCCCAGAAGTTTCCAGAATCTCTGGAGGCCTCTGTCAGGTATCCCAGCAGGCTGAGGGTCATTGGTCAGTGTCCTTCAGGACAGCTCGTGGGCGGGCGGAGGCCAGAGCAGCGTACACACTGGGCTCTGCTGGGGGCTCCTCTTCCTGGGAAGGGGGAGGCGCAGGGGTCCCTTGTCTGAGTGTCCAGCTGCACAGCTGGGCGTAGGTCACTTCCTGGGCATCTTCGGATGCAGCCACCTGGAGTAGAGACAGTGAGAGGGAAGGCTGTGATTGGCTGGGGAAGCCTGGGGGCGGGACACAGGGCCCACCTGACCCTCTGCCTGCCTGTCCTGCCCTGTGTCCTTTGCAGCCAGGAATTCTGATGGGGGGATGGGGGCCCTCCCCTCCTGGGTCTAGAGTGTTTCACCTGGGCATCCATCGCTCCCTGGGGGTCTCCATCAGGAGGGCTCTGCAGCAGGAGACAGTGAGACAGAGACAGTGTGCCCTCCATTCCACCTGGACCTCCTCCAGCCACTTTCCCCCTCAGTGGCCAGAGTGATCCTTTAGAAACTGAAGTCAGAATATGTTGCTTCCTGCTGGGGTGTCTACAGGCTTCCCATGGCCTTGGCAGCTTCCTCCTGCAGCCCCAGCCTCTCCTCCTCACACTCTGAGCCCGGCTCTTAGCTCCATCTTCCTGAAGAGTGTGTTGCTGCCTCAGGACCTTGGCACCTGCATATCCTCAGCGGTGGGTGCTGGTCCATGCGACATGTGTGTGGCCCTGTCCTCCAGCCTTGTGCTGAAGACACCTTATCAGAGCCCCCTCTCCCCACCATACACACTCCATCCCTTTCTCTGCTTTCTTCCCTTAGCAGCACTTTGCACTCCTGACACTGTATTGATTTTCTGCCTGCCCTTCCCCCTCCAGGCAAGCTCAGGGAGGTGGGGAGCCCTGCTCCCTGCTGTGTCTGCTGGAGGAGGCTCCAGGGCACCCCTGGAGGACCTAGTGCATGGACACCTGGGGAGTACGGGGTGGCTCATATTCATGAGTCCTCCAGAGACCCCAAGAGCACTCTGCCAGCCAGCCAGAGTTTGAGGCTCACAAGGGGACCTGGGGGGAGGGGCTGCGAGGTCACAGCAGGTGGAGGCAGGTGCTTCAGAGGGAGGGGTCAGCTGTGGACTCCCTGAGAGCCCAGTGATGGGAGGACTGGGAAGTGGCCTTGGACTAGGCGGGTGACAAGAAGCTCTGGTGCCCTGGGCGGGGCAGGGGTGTCACCTGAGTGTCCAGCTCCACCCCATCCTCAGGTTGCAGGTTCTTCATGGCAGCATCTGTGGGGACAGAACAGGGGGTCTCCTGGCCAGAGCCCCTGGGATCTCCCATTCCCGCTGGTCCCTGCCCTGTCGCAGATGGGGACACAGAGCCAGGCAGTGGTGCCGAGGTCCCCAGGTGCACAGTGTGGGGTTCCATCCACTCAGTCCTCCCAGCCCCCCCTCCTGATTGTGAGACCCGGGCCATCGTCCCCACCCAGGCCCCTCTCCCTCTCACAGAGGTGCTCCTCCTGGGCCGCAGCAGCCGGGCTGGAGCTGGGGAGACAAGGGGGTGTCAGGTGGTAGAAAGAGATGGCAGGCGGGAGGGGGTCTGGGTCCTCAGGTGGGAATCACCTCTTCTCCAGGCGTCTGGTCTTGGGTGCTGGGTCCTCAGCCCCTGCAGGTGGTGTGTGGATGTCAGTCTGTCCCTGTGCCTTGTGAGACACACAGAGCCTCAGCCCTGGCGTTGGACCTGCCCACCCCAGAGACACCAGCAGGGGAAGGATGGGACTGAAGACAGGCTGCAAGAGTGCAGATGTTTCATGAGATAAAAAAGCTCAAGATACATGAAACTCCTGTGATACAGCGGTCGACTGTGTCCTGTTTTGGATTTTGGATCTGTGATTCTGTAGAAGTCTTTCTTCCTCCTCTCCTCTCACCTCCCCTTCCCTCCTCACCCCTCTCCCCTCTTCTTTTCCCTCCTCTCCTCTCCTCTCCCTCTTTCTGTTTTTGTGTCTGCCTGTCTTCTTCTTCTTCTTCTTCTTCTTCTTCTTCTTCTTCTTCTTCTTCTTCTTCTTCTTCTTCTTCTTCTTTCTCTCTCTCTCCCTCTCTCTCTCTCTCTCTCTCTCTCTCTCTCTCTCTCTCTCTCTCTCTCTCTCTCTCTCCCTCTCTCTTTCTCTTGTGGTACTGGGGATGAAACCCTGAGGATTTCTACTTCTGGACATCACCCCTAGTCCTATTTTATTTTTAGTTTGGAAACAGAGTTATACGAAATTGCTGAGACTGGCTGAGAAACTTCGAGTCTCCTGTTTCAGCCTCCCAAGTAATGGAATCACAGGCCTGTGCCACCATGCCCAGCTTCTGCAGTAGTGTTTTGAAGCAGACATGTGCCCACCTGCCTGTTTCTCTGGGCTGCACCCTGTGCCCACCCTCGGTCACCCTCTCCTGAGGCCCAAGTCACCCTCTGCCTACTCACCTGCCTTCCTGCCTGTACCCTGGCGGCGGTGTCTCAGGAGGAGGAAGATGAGGAGGAGGATGAGCAGCAGGAGGAAGGCCACAGAGACTCCGATCAGAACATTCAGGTGCCTTCCCAGTCCTTGGGCAGGAGTGACATCGTGAAGGAGGAATGAAGCTGCTTAACTGAGCGCCTGCTGTGTGCAGGGCCCAGGCTGGGTCTTCCCCTTCCTCACCTCCAACCCCCACAGCAGTACAACAAGGGACTGTCACCCACCCTGCACAGCTTACAGACCAGGAAACTGAGACTCAGACAGGGGGGTCTCCTGCCCCAAGTCCCCAGAAGGAAGTGGCAGAGTTGGGGCAGAACCCTGGGAGCCTGACTTCCAGCCTCCTTTTCTCCTCCAGAGCTGAGCCCTGAGCTGCAGGGAAAGATCCTGAAGCCCTGGACTTGGCCCTGTGCCTCCCCTGTACAAAGTCTGCGTCACTGGGCAGAGGAGACAGGCCTATGCAGAATCAGGTCCTGGAAGCTTCCCCAGAAGCCCTCCTCTCCCAGGAGGTCACAGCCAAGGTCAACATTGAGAGGAATACAAAGGTCTGGGCCAGGTCTCTTCTCTCCACTTGGAGAAACTGAGGCTCAGAGGGAGGGGCTTGACCACGTTGGCATCTGCAAAGGAGTCTGCATCCACCCATCACTCAGCCCTGCCCCCAACCCACCTCTTACTAGAGACTCTCACTCACCACTCCGGGGTCCTGAATCCATAGGGGTGAGGGGCGGGTCCTCAGTTCCTCCTGGGGTGCAGTGGGAGGTGAGGGCTGGGCTCCCTGCTCCCCAGGTCAGCCACCTGCTGCTCCCCGAGGCTGAGCCCCAGCATCTCCCTCTGCTTGGGCCCCTCCCTATGCAGCCCAGCCTCTGAGACCTGGGAACCTGGGTTCCCTCTCATGCCTCTGCCAGCATGCCAGGCCTGTGGACACAAGCCCAGCTGAGATTGTAACTAGGACTTAGATGGGCTGAGTGTCTCTCCAGGAAGTCTGGGGATACAGGACTCTCTGGACAGAGGTCCCTGAGCCTCATCAAGTTTAGGGATGGGCTCTGAAGGTGGGGGCTGAGACCCAAGAGGACCCTGGGAATGAAGACCAGAGGAGGATGAGGGGCTGGCTTCCCTGGGGACCCTGTCTCTGCTCACTCTCCTGCCTCTGCCCTGCGGCCTCCCAGTGACCTTTCTGCTGCCCACCGGGTACTTTCTCCATTCCAATGATGGGGTGGGGTGCACATATCTGGGAGGATTCTGCTGACCCCGCCCCTCACCGGGAGAATCCTTCCCCAGGGCCCCCTCACTCCTATCCTATCTAGAGTCCTGGGGACAGGGACAGAGTGACACTCTGGGTCCAGAGAGGACAGGGTCTGGGGGAACTCACCTGAGACCATGAGCTCCAGGGGATCACTGGGGTCTGACCACACCTGGGGTTTGTTCCTATAATAGCCGTAGCATCTGAATGTCTGCCTGTGGCCGGGAGTCATGGAACCCACAGGAAACAGGGCCTGGACCTGACTGTTGGGTTGTGGCTGTGAGTCCTGGGTCCAGGAGCGCTTGTGTTCTCCTTCCTCGGTCAGAATGAACCTGTCATATTTAGTCCGTGAGCCACACTGGAGGGTCACATTCCCTCCTGAGGCCACCACAGGGCTGGGCAGGGCTGAGAGGCTGGGTTTGCTGTAGAATCCTAGGAGAGGAGGAGGCAGCGTGTTAAAATGGCTCTCACCTTCCACGTTATCCTCAGGGCTGGCTGAGAGGGGGACACCCCTGAGAGGAGATCCCCTCCCTGAGGACAGAGCCTGAGATGGTCCATGAGTGTCCTCTCACCTGTCACCACCAGCTCTAGGGGGTCACTGGGCTCTGACCAGCCAGCAGGGCTGTGATAGTAACAGCGATATCGTCCTGCATGGTGCTTTTTCAGGAACGTGATGGAGAACTTGGCCTTGTTCCCGGGCTGCAGTGGGGTCTGTGTTTTCCAGGGTGATGGGCTTCCCTCTTTAGACAGATGGTACTCCTGGGCCTCCAGGGTCCCCTCACACCAGATGGTCACTGTGCTCTCCAGGGTGACCACGGAGCCTGGCTCAGCCCAGAGGGTGGGCTTGGGGAGGGTCCCTGCAAGGAAGTAGCAGAGGGAGGCGGGTCTGTTCTGAACAGTGGCACTGTGAAGGTCACACTTGCAGATGACACAGACGCAGGTCCCTGAGGAGCAGAAGAGCCTAGGAGCCACGTGAAGACCCGTCTCTGTTCTGGACCCTCAGGCTTCGAGTTCACCATCTCCACATTTCAACCTCTGGTCTCATGGCCTCCCACTCTCAGCCTCAATGGAGTCAGGAGTCCTGGTTCCCCTCACCCCATGGGACAGCCAGGCCTCCCCCTGGAACATGGTCAGGTCCTAAGTCACTCGAGGGAAAGTTTGGGGTCTTCTCACCTGAGATCAAGACCTCGAGGGAGTCACTGGGTTCCGACCACACCTGGGGATTGTTCCTATAATAGCCATAGCATCTGAACATCCACCTGTGGCTGGGGGTCACGGGACCCACAGGGAACAAGGCATGAACCCCACCATTGGTGTCTTGCTGTGAGTCCTGGGTCCAGGAGCGCTTGTGTTCTCCTTCCTCAGTCAGAATAAACCTGCCAAATCCTTGCTGTGAGTCACACTGGAGGGTCACGTTCCCTCCTGAGGCCACCACAGGGCTGGGCAGGGCTGAGAGGCTGGGTTTGTCATAGCCTCCTAGGAGAGGAGGAGGCAGTGTGTTAAATGGGCTCACACCTCCCAGTTATCCCCAGGGCTGTCTGTGAGAGGGGGACACCCCTGAGAGCAGACCCCCTCCCTGAGGGCAGATCCTGGGGCTGGGCCCTGAGTGTCCTCTCACCTGTCACCACCAGCTCCAGGGTGTCACTGTGCTCTGACCAGCCAGCAGGGTTATAATAGTAACAGCGATATCGCCCTGCATAGTCATATGTCAACAACGAGATGAAGAATTTGGCCTTGTTCCCAGGCTGCAGTGGGGTCTGTCTGTCCCAGGGTGATGAGCTTCCCTCTTTATCCAGACAGTACTCCTGGGCCTCCAGGGTCCCCTCACACCAGATGGTCACTTGCTTCCCCCAGGCGATCACAGAACTTGGCTCAACCCAGATCCTGGGCTTGGGGACGGTCCCTGCAAGGAGATCCGAGGCTGGGTCCCAGGACCTTCCCCCTCAGACCCCAGCTCTCAGCCCAGGGCCCTCCAGGCCTCCCCAGCATCAGCCCACACTGCTGTTCTCACCCCCACCGTCCACAGTCGCCCCAAACCCCAGTGAGGAGCAGGGACCTGGGACACTGGGGACACACTCACCTGCATGCACTGGGGTCCTGGGGCCCAGACTCAGTCCTGGAAGAGAGTTCCCTGTGAGAGATTTGCCCCAGGGCCTGGGCAGCTCCTGTCCTCCCTGGAGCCACTGAGCCTGAGTGTCCAGCTGGACCAGGGCTTGGCTGTGGGGTGGTCCTCCCGAACAGGGTGTCCCCTCCCCTCTCCAGGTCTCACCAAGGCAGAGCAGAGCTGTGAGAATGGTGGTCATGGCGTCCCCTTCCAGAGGTCTTTGTGTTCAGATAGAGCAGCCCACGGTGCCCGCCCAGAAGGACAGACACACGGGGTGTGGCCACTTGGAGGCTGTGTCCTCCTAGTCATGCAGCTGTCACATCAGCAGCCCCACAGGAAGGGGAACTGCTCCCCAGGAGCCTCTCATTTCCCCAGGGCGGTGGCTGTGATGGGCTCAACCTCTCTGCAGACCCTTCAAGTGGATTGTGGTTCCTCCCACCCCATCCTCTATCTGCCTGGTCTGTCCTCACTGAGGGCCAGGACATAGTGGCAAATACACCTGGTGCATCCTGAGTGGCCCTTTCCAGATGAGACGACCAAAGGTTGGCCCTTCCTCTCAGAGCCTCCTTGTGGGTTCCTTCCCTCCTCCAGCCTGTCCATCTGCACAGCGCTGTGGGGTCCCCGCCATGGCCAGTCATCAGCCCCGCCCTGGAGATGCTCTGGGGAAGATGCAGGTTCCTGCTGCAGGTGGACGCAGAGCAGCAGAGACACTGAGCACCTGGCGTGCAGCTCACCTGGAGCTCCTCTGGGCAAGCACAGGGACAGGTGCAGGGAGGTAGGATGGGAACTCGGCTCTTGTCCTGGCTCTGGCTGTGGGTTTGCTCTGCTGAACAGTCCACTGCATGCACTTCCTATTTCTCTTCTCAGCAAGGATCCAGCCCCCCTCCCTGGGAACAGACTTCTGAGCCATTCTGGTCTTGTGGCTGACCCTGTTTCCTTGGGCAGGATTCTCCTGATTGGGTGGGCTGCCTTCTATTTAATGCCTCCTCCTCATCCTTGGCCTGGGTTGTCTTCAACATCAGCATCTATCCTTTATTCATCCACTCATTCACCAATCTACCCATCCTTCATCCATCCATCCATCCATCCATCCATCCATCCATCCATCCATCCATCCACCCACCCATCCATGTATCATCCTTCCATTTCTTTTCTCTCTCTCAATCATTTATCTATCATTGTATCCATCTCTCCATTCATCTTATCCATCCATGAATTCTCCACCCATCATCTATCCATCCATCAGCATATATTTATGAATCCACCAACCACCCACTGATCCATTCTTTATTCATCTATCCGCTCACCTATCTGCCCATCCTTCAACTATCTGCCAAGCTATCAATAGTCCATGTATCCATCCATTATCCACTCACCCATTCATTCTTCATCAGTCCATCCATCCACCCTTTATTTTATTATCCATCCATCCATCCATCCATCCATCCATCCATCCATCCATCTATTTCTCCATCTTTCCATCATTCATCCATTTATCATTTGTATCTATCAATCATTTGTCTATCATTGTATCATCGGTTACTTAGGTGCACAAGTATCTCTCTACCCATCCATCTATCTGTGGCACATTAACAATATGTGGTTTATCTGGACATGGTTCAGCCTAGTTATGAAACTACTCACTAGAAACACCACCCGGAAACCTAGGCTTCCTGTGCTCACTTTGGGGAAGCTAGAATGGGGCCCAGAGCCCAGCTCTTCCATCCCTGTGGCACGTCCTGTGAGCTCACCCTGCACTGTCCTGGCTGTGGGGGACTGTCCTCAAACCCAGGGCAAGCACAGAGCAGGCTGGAGACCTGGGCCATGTCCCCCCACCCCACCACCCTCTTGGCCCTCGGTGAGTTTGGGAATGAAAAGGGGGTCCCAGGGACAAGGAAGGGGGGAAGATGGAAATGGGTTCAACTCCTGCATCAAGGCAAGGTTGCTGAGCCTGGGGTCAGGGGGAGTCACCCCTGCAGATGCCTGCCTGCTTGGTGTCTCCTGGGCCTGAGCTCACTAAGGGGGAGTCTGAGGATTCTCACATGTCCTGGAAAGTGAGGACCCGGGGAGAGCGGTCCAGTGGGACTGGTTGAGAGGGGACCTTGGCCTCATATGGACCCTGCTAGCATGGAAGGAAACTGTCTTACCTAGAGGCAACATTGATTAGGGGTCTTGGCCTCTGAAAACTGACCCTTGATGCTCAGTGTAAGGGAGGCAGCCCCTGCATTTCTATCATGAGGTTTCTCTTCCAGTTCTCTGCCTGGGTCAGAGGATCCACACACTCAAAGGTGAGTCGCGTCTACGTCTACTATTTGAAGCTGCAAAAGAAGGGATGGGGGTACCCAAGAGTGACGAGCAGACAAAGAGGCTGGATGAGCTGGACAGAGCAGAGAGATATCCCGGGCCCTGAGATCCCAGACTCACCCCAGAGCCAGGCCAGCCAACTCTCGGATGGGAGCACAAGAGAGCCTCTGCCCTCCCCACTGAGTTCTTGCAGGTGGGGCAGGCACCTCAGGCACTGATGTTTCTCTTCTCTCTTGTGAGATAGAAAGGCCGTTTGTCCCCATTTTACTCCTGGGGCGCACACCCATGACAGCCCACACCTAAGACTGTGTTCCCACAAGACTATTCCTCCTGGTGACATCGTAGCCACCTTGCTTTGTGTAAGTACGCTCTGTGATATTTGCTCAATCATGTAATTGCATATCCATTTATTTCTCAGAACATTCTCTGTGGTCAAGTGATCCATGACTGCATTAGCAAATGGAATCTGACAATGTGCAGAAAGAATCACACACTGTGACCAGGTGGGATTCATCTCAGGTGTGCAGAGCCAGCTCAGTGCTCAAGAAGCAATTACTGTCATCCATCACAGCACCAGGGTCAAACAGAGAAACTGCATGAAAAGAATCTTATCGAGAAGACTTCCAGGTAGATGGTGTCGGAGTGAGACACGTCTCAAGAGGCGCTGTGAACTCGATTCAAACCAGCCATAGAAGCAGCTTTTTGACAGAAGAAAAAAAGCAACAAAAAGGTGAAAAACGCTATGAAAACTGAAATACAGCTGATCTGAATCCGGACGGCCAACCAGGGAGAGCAAAGAAGCCCATCTCCGCGGGTGGCCACAGTGCCAAGTCACTGAGGGGCAGCCACCATTGAGCCAGCCCCCGACGTGGGGTCTACTGACAAAGAAATATATAACAACCTTCTGCATCCCCACCGACCAGAGGTGGAGTGAGCGACTCCTGAACTCCTCATCCTAGCTAGGCGGCATATCGAGGTACCTTTGACAGAGACCGGAATGCGTGGTACAACCAGCTTAAGCCTGCTCGGGGCCATCCCAGCTCACCTCTCCCTACAGAGCCAGCGCAGAGATAACTGCACTCCAGAGCTTGAATCAAAACTGCCACAGGAACAGCTTCTTGATGGAAGGAAAGAGAAGCAAAGCAGCAGAAAAGTGAGTAAAGCAACAGGGGCAGTTGGTTGGAATCTAGAGAGCAGTCCAGGGAGAACGGGGGAGCCGGCGCGTGCGCGGCAGTAGCAGCCACCATTTTGTCTGCTGCACACAGCAGCAGGGATCTACCCAAAAGATCTACAGAGGCCAAATCAGGTCTGTTCTTACAAACTTGCAGGGATTTTTATTTTGTTTCTTGCTGTTGTTTTTTTGTTTTGTTTTAACATCAGCAAAAAAAGAAAATACATTTGAGTGTAGTAAACATGTTTTCTTTTATATAAGGAGCAGTTTAACATTACAGCCTTCTGGATGTTTAAACCTGAGTTACTGAGGGTCAGTTCTAATATGTGATGCTATACATATAAAAGACTAAGATAAAAAAATTTCTTAGGCTGTGTTTTGATAAACAAATATTAAAAGTGTCAAGTGTTTTATCTAAGTGCTAAGTGTTTTTTTCTTACCTAAAAAAAAAGTTATCTAAATTAAAATTTGTTATAGGGATTGTTTTAGTGTAAGGGTTGTTTAAATATAAGAATTGTTCTAAATTGTTTAAACTTAGAGGTTTTTTTTTTGAGACATTAAAAGGTCTAATAGTAGGAGATTCATAAGTATGAGGAGGTATTATAATAAGAGAAAAATGCTTTCATCTAAAATGAGACTTTATATTGCTAAATTTTTATTCTAAATTGGCTAACTTATAATTTCCTATGTTCTTTATATTTAAAACACTGGTTTTCAGCCGGGCATGGTGGCGCACGCTTGTAATCCCAGCATTCGGGAGGCTGAGACCCGAGGATCCGGGTTCGCAGCCAGCCTCAGCTACCTAGTGAGGCACTCCGCAACTTAGTGAGACTCGGTTTCAAAATAAAGAATAAAAAATAGGGCTGGGGGTGTAGCTCGGAGGTAGAATGCCCCTGAGTTCAATCCCCAGTACCGCAATAAATAAATAAATAAATAAATAAATAAATAAATAAATAAATAAAACACTGGTTTTGTGCTCTTAACATTTACTAAGGACTAGCTTAAAAGGGTGGATCTTTGCAAGATATCTCTTATGTTTACTGTTTTAATTACCTAGCAAGCTGCTTCTTAGCAAATTGGGATAAATGCCTGTATTTTTTTTTACACATGTTTAATGGCTACTTCGTATCTCAAGTTAAATAAACAGCCATAACTTTGGGTTACTATATTTGACATCATATATCTATGACCATATATATATATATGAGCTAACTATGTTGTGTATCTAGGTTCATCTAAATGTTTTCATAAGAGCTTATAAAGGTAAAGGTATATGGGTTTTATATGTACATGCTAACTAATATAAGTAATCTTTCTATGCAATATGCATTGTGTTGATATCTTAAGTTACTAAAACTTCTGCCATCTATGTTTTAGTACCATTCAGAAATCATCATTAAGACATGGTTTACATCTGTCTGCTTTAGATAAATGTTTTATTGATCATCTATCAGGTAATGAGCTTATTTCTGATTATTAATATTGTCCTCTAAACTTAGAAAAAAATTTAGAGCTATTCTATTTTTATCAATGCTGTTAACCTTGTAATTATAGCTTATTTTATTGAGCCACAAATTCTAAATTTCACTTCAGTGGTAAAGTTAAAGTTAAGGTTAAGTTAAAATTGTTAACTTTTATATATTTTATAAATTATTACTGGCTTCTTTATTAGTTAAATATATTTGTCTCTTAAGTATCTTCTAAAATACAGAACTTAAGGAAATACCTTACCTAGCTAATGTCCTATAAACAAAAAGGGTTTACAGCAATTTTTGAGGTTTATATTTGCGTATTTCTAAATTATATTATAATCATTTTCAAACAAAAATAGTTAAAGGTGATAAAACACTGAACACTCTAACTCATGACACTCTAGTTAAAAATTGGGTAATTATATATGTAAAGTCAAATTTAAATGAGAAATTGTTCATGTCATCAAATATTATCAAAACTATTATAACTTTGTAATTGTTGTCTGTTAACATTACAGATGTATTTTAGCAGAATAACCTAAACAATGTTTTAATAACCATTTCCTGAAAAAAAAATAGGCTATAATATTAACTCTTAATCGTTAAAAAAAAAAAAACTGGTAAAACTGACCACCTGGGTGCTCAACAACTGAGTCTTATAAAACAATTAGGATGTAAAAGGGCTAAAAGGATAGCCAATATTTTGGCCCTTGCCCTCCAAGGTCAAATAGGACCCAGGGGAAGACCTCAACTAAGGCCCTGCAACTCCGGTGAGTCATCTGACCTCCCAAAACAGGGAGATCAAGAAGACCCCAGAGACTAGGAGCTACCAGCATGATCTCTGCAAAAAGGAGGGTCATGGGACAGGAAATGTCCCCTTATGCTTCAAGAAAAGCAGATGGTCAAGCAGACCATGGCTCATCCTCACAGATGAGAGGCAAAGCCTCACAGACAAGAGTAACCTGAGGAGCCTTAACTGACCTTATCAACAAAATTTATAATTCAAGAGTGCCCAATATTGGGCTAACTACTTGGTCTTGAACACCCAGCAGGAAAGTATAACCAAAATAGGTGTCTACATTATAATTTATAATGATGTTTCTGCCTTTAGGCTCATAGGAGAAATAAAAGTGACATTGATGCCCAAAACTTCTGAGTATTTATAAAATGCTGTAAAGCTAAGCCTGTTTTGCTTAAAGTTTTACAGGTGCAGGACTACCAACATCATAAATTCCTATTCCTTTAAGGTTCTGGACAGTTTAAGAGTCCTGCTCAAAGTTAAAAAAAAAAAAAACCTACTTAAACTCCTCTATGTACTGTAAACTAGGAATCTTGCTAAACTAAAAACTTTAAAGATACTTCAGGGTTAATAAAGTATCCCATAGAATAGGAAAAAGATACAATAACCTAAGACCTAAAGTAAGATGCTTGTTGTACAGAAGGTTCTGCTAATATGTAAAAACAAAAAGACAGATAGTAGTGGTATATGATCTTTATAGTAAGCAAATTATTGTTACTAAATAGTATCATAGAAGCCAATAAGCCAAATTGTATGCTGTGGTTTATGCTTTTCATGCCTCCTGGCACCCTCAATCATCAGGAAAAGTTAAAAGGGCTAACTTACACATCAAGACCATTTTGGCAAAGCTATGCCAGGAGACCTCAGAGCCCTGGTTACGCTTATTACCTATTGCTTTATTGAGAATCAAAATTGCTCCTAAAACTTCTCTTCAGTTGAGCCCTTATGAAATACTTTATGGAAGACCTTTTCTGACTTCAGATCCTGTCACTGATCCTAAAACACAGGGAATGATTAAATATGTAGTTAATTTGGGCCAAGTACAAAAAGCCTTATTGGAATATGGCAATAAGGTTCTTCTAACTTCTGATGACCTTACCTACATGTCAAAAATATAACCAGGTGACTATGTTTTACTTAAAACCTGGAAAAAAGGATTCACCTTTAGATCAACTCCTCCCAAAGTGGAAGGGTCCTTTCCAGGTTCTTCTTAGTACTCCTACAGCTGTTAAGTTACAGGGACACAATTCCTGGATTCATGTGTTTAGGATTAAACTGTTCCAATTGAGAATTTACAGAATCAAAACTCAGATGAAACTAAGGACCAGCCTCAAGATGCTGACAAGGCCTGTGATTATTATTCCTGGGAGCCTATAGAAGATCTAAGAGTATTATTCAAGAAAGCAAAAATACTGAGTCAGGATAAGTTGGTTTTTTCTTTTTGTTCCTCTCTGCTTATTGTGATAACCACACTATGCCTATCTGCCTCTTAATTTTTATATCATTTTACCAGGGAGAAACTAATACTTTCCTGGACTAGGGCACAACAATATGCCAAAG
>PVLC010024395.1:0-24707 GCA_004027655.1 Graphiurus murinus
CTTCCATTGAAAGCCAGAGCCAGCCACACATCCAGATGTGGGTCTGAAGTTTAAACATGGATATAAGCTTATCTACCTGCAGTAGGTATGCACACTCAAACAGCCTCTGCACCTCTCTCTCCCTCCCTCCCTCCCTCCCTCCCTCTCTCTCTCTCTCTCTCTCTCTCACACACACACACACACACACACACACACACACACACACACACACACTGACCTACTTTGGCTAGCAAACCAGCCAGAACCTTCCAGTGTTTCTCATGAAAACCACACCTCACTGTAGCTGGATCTGCTCAAATTAGTATCTCACTTGCTGCCACCATTCCTTGCACAGATCCCTCTTTATGGGGCGTCGCAGAGTCCCAGCAAGCTGAAGTGCTAACCTTACATTGTCAGCACAACAAAGCATGGTGGTTTAGAATGGGGGCTTCTAGCCGGGTGTGGTGGTGCATGCTTGTAATCCCAGCATTTGGGAGGCTGAGACTGGAGGATCTGGGTTCTTGGCCAGCCTCAGCTACCTCGTGAGGCACTCCGCAACTTAGCGAGACCCTGTTTCAAAATAAAGAATAAAAATAGGGCTGGAGGTATAGCTCGGAAGTAGAATGCCCCTGAGTTCAATTTCCAGTACTGCAAAAAAAAGAAAAAAGAAAAAAATAATAATAATGGGGGTTCCTGATCCTAGCCACAGAGTTCGTGCCCAGCTCTGTTAGCTGTCTGGTCCTGAGAAACCTCCTTCTCTGCTGAAGTTTCCTCATCTGTAACACGAAGACAAGAATGACCCTGCTTCACAGCTTGTGAAAATTAGCATTGTGATGATTAGTCAGTTCATCTGTGCAAGGAGCTTAAAAGAATGCTTGTGGCTGTCAAGACTTGATAGGCATGAGCTATTTTCATGACAGCCTGAGACTGTACCTCATCAAACCCCCCAAATACGAAAATCAGATGAGAAAACTGGGGCTTCTTGTGGTTAAACAGTTTGTTCAAAGTCATAGAACTAATAAGAGATAAGGTCAAGACTTTAACCTGATACCTGTCTGACTACAACCTATGTTTTCTTTGCTTTACCACTGGGGAAAAATTCAGTCTTTGTACCAAAGGAGCTTCTGATTTTGTTTTGTTGTTTTTTTGTGGTGCTAGAGGTGAAACCCAAGGTCTCACACACTAGGCAAGTGCTCTACCGCTGAGCCACAGCCCCAGTCCCAAAGGAACATACACTCTAAAAGACAAAATGGAGCCGGGTGTGGTGGCGCACACTTGTAATCCCAGTGCTTGGGAGGCTGAGACGGGAGGATCTGGATTTGTGGCCAGCCTCAGCTACTTAGTGAGGCCCTCCACAACTCAGTGAGACCCTGTTTCAAAATAAAGAATAAAAAATGGGGCAGGAGGAGGGGTTAGCTTGGAGGTAAAATGCTCCTGGGTTCAATCCCCAGTACCACAAAAAAAAAAAAAAAAAAAAAAGACAAAATGGGGGTAGGGGGTAGATAGGCTTTTTTTTTTTTTTCCCTATGTTATTTTCATTTAACTAAAAAGAGAGTACCTTTAATAAGTGTGTGTTTGTGGGATGTGGTGACACATGCCTGTAATCCCAGTACTTGGGAGGCTGAGATAGGAGGATCACAGGTTCGAGGACAGCCTTGGCAAGTAGGGAGACTGTCATCAAAATAAAAATAAAATAGGGCTGGGGGGTATAATGTCCCTGGGTTCAATCCCCAGTGCCACATTAAAAAAAAAAAAAAAAGTCTGTGTGTGTATGTGTTGGTGCTAGGGCTTGAACCCAGGGTCTCTTATATGCTAAGCAGTCGCTCTACCAAGGAATTATAATCTAATAAGTTTAAAGCAGGGGAAAAAAGCTGGGCTCTAGGGGGTGGTTCTGCCTGGGGTTCTCAGTGAAGGATCCTCAGGCCAGCAGCATCTACCCCTGGCAACTGTCAGGAAAGCAGCTTGTCGGCCCCACCCCAGACAGCCTGAATCAGAAGTCTTTCAGGGTATTTGGAAGCCTCATCAAGTTTGAGAACCACAGCTTTAAGCAGAAGGAAGTGTGCGAGTTGGTAGTGAAAACCTCCGTCAAAGGCACCCTGAGGCTGTTGTGCAGCAGCAGACAGTCTGGTTTCTTTGTGGGTGAATGGGACAGACTCACAGAGCAGACGAGGTGCAGACAGATGGCTCGCCCCGACCCAAGAGCCTCCTGTTATGCTCTGCACGTTTGCTCTGTTTCCGCTCCTCTAACCTGGGCATTTTTTGAAAACAGGAAGTAGAGTTTAAGAAAGGTTTAACTGTCAGCAAATGTATATCTGTATAATTTAGAGGCACATCTGTGCAAGGGTTTTCCCCCTATGGTACATTTATAAGAGACCCTCCTTCCAACAGCATATATTAGGTCCCTACTGTGTACTGAGTTCATATTCAGTGCTTCCTTTCTCATGGATTTTTTTTTCTCCCTGAAATGAATTCTTACAACAGTTTTGGGAACAGAAATTACTTTCATAGATGAGGAAATTAAAACTCAAGGAACTTAAGTCACTTTGTCAGAGGTCATGCAATGAACTGTAATGGGAGGGCTAAGTTTCAACCAACAGCTTTAGCAGGGGGTGGGGGTGCACGTCTGCCATTCCAGTATGTAGGAGGCTGAGACAGGAGGACCACAGGTTCAAGGCCAGCCTCAGCAACTTAGTGAGACCCTGTTTTATTTTTTTATTTTTTTATTTTTTTTTTATTCTTTATTTTGAAACCGGGTCTCACTAAGTTGCGGAGTGGCCGCGAACCCGGATCCTCCGGTCTCAGCCTCCCAAATGCTGGGATTACAAGCGTGCGCCACCACGCCCGGCTGAGACCCTGTTTTAAAATTAAAAAAAAATAGCCGGGCGTGGTGGCGCACGCTTGTAATCCTAGCATTCAGGAGGCTGAGACCAGTGGATCCAGGTTCTTGGCCAGCCTCAGCTACCTAGTGAGGCACTCCGCAACTTAGTGAGACTCGGTTTCAAAATAAAGAATAAAAAATAGGGCTGGGGGTATAGCTCGGAGGTAGAATGCCCCTGAGTTCAATCCCCAGTACCAAAAAAAATAAAAAAATAAAAAAATAAAAAAAATAAATAAAAAGGGCTGGGGGTATAGCTGAGGGGGATCAACCCCTAGAACCAAATAAACAGCTTCAGACTTCAAATGTGGTACAAATTCAGCTGGGGATACTGCCTACAGGACAGACCTGTGCTGAGCTGCTCTGCAAGCTGCAGGCATAAACGGGAGACCCACTTGGGGATGCCACTGGGTTTTCCCAGGGGGCCAGGCCTGCAAGGACTCATTCCCCCACCCCGGGATGGTCTCGCCAAGCTTTGCTGTCTGAGAGATGCAAATGAAGAGAAAGTTGACTAAAATCATTCCCCTCCTAAGGCAATCTGTTATAAAAACAGTAACAAAGTCCAAATGATAAACTAAAATTTTCCAACTTCAGATATTGAACACCAATTTCAGATAAATCAGGGTTAAAATAAAGGTTTCTCATGCTTGCACAATAAAACTAAGAGTTATTTGAGAAGGTGATTTTTTAAATTAACCTAATTGATGCCTCAATACAGAAGAACCATAATGGCATAGGACAATATATACTTGCTCTTACGATGTTCTTACTTTTTTTGCCAAGCAGGGAAAACTCCAGTGTGTTCTCTAATAAAAATTACATTATACGTAATGTCCTTAATTCCATCGACATCAATTCAAATTCCAGGCTTCGCTGTGGATTCTCTGAACTGAAGACAGTTTATTTCTATCACTCTGGTGGTACCTATGACATTAATACACACTGTCATTGTCAGCAGCTATTTTCCAGTTGGCCTGCTGGATCCTAAGGGCTTACAGGCAGAAACGCCCTCTGCAACTTGGTTGTTTACTTCACAGCGCAGAGCAACTGTGTGTCACTTGTATCACTATTTCCTGAAGGAGTGAATACATTGAAACCACCCTTTAATTATTTCTTTTGTGTGTGTGTGTGTGTGTGTGTGTGTGTGTGTGTGTGTGTGTGTGTGTTTAGTTACTGGGGATTGAACCAGGGATCATTCTACCTCCAAGCTGCCCTTTTTATTTTTATTTTTGTTCGTTTATTTATTTAGTGGTACTGGGATGGAATCCAGGGGTGTTCTAGCTTTGAGCTACACCCCCAGCCCTATTTTTATTATTTTATTTGGAAACAGGGTCTCACTAAGTTGTGGAGGACCTCACTAAGTAGCTGAGGCTGGCTGTGAACCTGCAATCCTCCTGTCTCAGCCTCCCAAGTACTGGGATTACAAGCATGTGCCACCAGGCCTGGCTTGCTGGCTTTATTTATTTATTTATTTATTTATTTTATTTTTTATTTTTTATTTTTTTGCGGTACTGGGGATTGAACTCAGGGGCATTCTACCTCCGAGCTTCACCCCCAGACCTATTTTTTATTCTTTATTTTGAAACCGAGTCTCACTAAGTTGTGGAGTGCCTCACTAGGTAGCTGAGGCTGGCCGCGAACCCGGATCCTCTGGTCTCAGCCTCCCGAATGCTGGGATTACAAGCGTGCGCCACCACGCCCGGCTTATTTATTTATTTTTTACTTATTTATTTATTTATTGTGGTACTGGGGATTGAACCCAGGGGCATTCTACCTCCGAGCTACACCCCCAGCCCTATTTTATTTCTTATTTTGAAATAGGGTTTCACTAAATTGCAGAGGGCCTCACTAAATTGCTGAGGCTGGCTATGAATCTCTGATCCTCCTGTCTCAGCCTCCCAAATACTGGAATTACAAGCGTGTGCTACCATGCCTGGCATTTTTTTGTTGTTTTTTGACACGGGGTCTTTAGGTTGTGGAGAGTCTTGCTACATTGCTGAGGCTGTTCTTGAACCTGCGATCCTCCTGCCTCAGCCTCCCAAACCCTGAGATTATAGAAGTGCAGCACCGTGCCCAGCTTTGTAAACCACCTAAGCATTCTGTGTCCTGGAAATGGCTATATTTCCCACATATTTTATTTTTCTAAAGTTGTCATATAAGATGGACATGGTGGTACATGCCTGTAATCCTGGTACTTCAGAGACTGAGGCAGGAGGATCACAGGTTTGAGGACAGCCTCAGCAAGTAGTGAGACTCTCATTACCCTAGTGAGACCCTGTTTCTTTTTTCTTTTTGCGGTACTGGGGATTGAACTCAGGGGCATTCTACCTCCAAGGTATACCCCCAGCCCTATTTTTTATTCTTTATTTTGAAACCGAGTCTCACTAAGTTGCGGAGTGCCTCACTAGGTAGCTGAGGCTGGCCGCGAACCCGGATCCTCCAATCTCAGCCTCCCGAATGCTGGGATTACAAGCTTGCGCCACCACGCCCGGCTTCCCCAGCCCTATTTTTTATTCTTTATTTTGAAACAGGGTCTCACTAAGTTGCGGAGTGCCTCACTAGGTAGCTGAAGCTAGGCGCAAACCCGGATCCTCTGGTCTCAGCCTCCCAAATGCTGGGATTACAAGCATGCGCCGGCACGCCCAGCTGTGAGACCCTGTTTCAAAAAAATAAAAATAAAATAGGGTTGGGGGCATAGCTGAGAGGTAGAATGCCCCTCAGTTCAATCCCCAGTACCACAAAGAAAAAATAAATAAGTAAAGTTGTTGGATCTATCTCTTTCATAACAAGTACCTAAGATGCTTGTCAATATTAACAAATAATGGATGATACTTGGGATTATTCTATTACTATATTTTACTCCTTTGGTTGGGTGCTTGAACATGTAAAAACAGAGTTAACACTCAAAAGTTGTAAATTACAAAAAGAAACCTCATTTCAAGCGCAGGAGGGAGTGACCACCCATCTGTGGTGTTTTTTTTTTTTTTTTGCAGCGCCAGCAATGGAACCCAGGCCTCGTGCATGCGGGGTGGTTATTACTAGCGCCCCTTGCACGACTACGAGCTTACCAGTGTAGACAATATAGTGTAGTTACCCTAAAGAGAGGGCTCTAGCTACCCAGATCTCAAGCCTTATTTTTATAGTGGCGAATAAAGATATATGAAGCCTATGCTCACAGGATACAGCAAACTAATAATTTGGGAGAGAGTAAACAAATATTTCAGAGGTCTTCCTGACAATCTCTTGATGAGAAAATACTTTTCACCTGTTTCCACTTTTTATATCTTTATTTCAAAATGTTGGTTTGCCTAAATCTTTTTTTAAATTTTTATTACGTATGTATATGCATATTTATTTTTGAGGCGGGTCTCACCATGTGACCCAGGCTGATCTCGAATTCCTGGGCTCAAGTGATACTTCTGCCTCAGCCTCCTGAGTAGCTGGGACTACAGGTGTGTGCCCCCCCACCCCCATTGAAGCTTTTAAGTTTTTAATTGTAGTAAAACACACATAACATAAAATTTGCCATTGGAACCATTTTTAAGTGTACAGTTCAGTAGAGTTAGGTATATTCACATTATTAGCACATTATTAGTAGTATTACGATTATTTTTGGTACTGGGGATTGAGCCCAGGGGTGTTCTACCTCTGAGCTACAACCACAACCTTATTTTTAATTTTTATTTTAAAACACAGTCTCCCTAGGTTACTGAAAATTTCAATACTTGCTGAGGCTGTCTTTGAACCTGCAATCTTCCTGTCTCAGCCTCCCAAGTACTGGGATTACAGGTGTGCACCACCTACCATGTCTGGCTATAATTCACATCAATGTGCAACCAATTTCCAGAACTTTTTCATCTTGTCAGAATAAAACTCCATACCCATCAAACAGCAACTCTCAACTACCCAACCCCCAGCCCTTGGGCAACCATTATTCTACTTTCTGTTTCTATGATTTTGACTATTGTTGGATATGTCATATTAAGTGGAATCACACGTTATTTGTCCTTTCCTGACCAGCTGATTTCACTTGGCTTAATGTCAAGGTTCATCCATTAAGTACGTGTCAGAATTCCATACCTTTTAAGCTGAATAATATTCTACCATGAGCCGGGCGTGGTGGCGCATGCTTGTAATCCCAGCATTCGGGAGGCTGAGACAGGAGGATCTGGGTTCGCAGCCAACCTCAGCTACTTAGTGAGGCCCTCCACAACTTAGTGAGACCCTGTTTCAAAATAAAAATTACAAAATAGGACTGAGGGTGTACCTCGGAGGTAGAATGCCCCTGGGTTCAATCACCAGTACCACCACCCCCCCAAAAAAAAAGAAAAAAAAATTCTACCATGTATGTGCCCCACTTCTTAATCCATTTATCTGTCAATGGACATTTGCGTTGTTTACTTTTGGGAACTGAGAATAATGTTGCTGTGAATGTGGGTGTACAAATCTTTCTGACACCCTGCTTTCAATTCTTTTGGATGTGTACTTATTAGTAGAATTGCTGAGTCATATGGTCACTCTATTTTTAGTTTTGAGAACCTGCCATACTGTTTTCTGTAGTGGCCACACAATTTTACATTCTCACCAACAGTATTCCAGGGTTTTACTTTATCCACATCATCACCAACACTTATTTTCTGTTTTATTAATAGTAGCCATCCTAACGGATATGGGGTATTTTATTTTGGTTTTTATTTGCATTTCCATAATAGAGAAATTGAGCACATCTTTTTATATACTTGCCGGCCTTTTGTATTCACATGCTTTGCTCATTTATTAACAGGGTTCTTTGGGGTTTTTGTTTTGTTTTCTGCAGTCAGTGAACCCAGTCCACAATCTCTCTTACCTTTAACACTTTAACCAGGAGGTGTCCCCAAGATACTCTCCTGCTTAGAGGTATTTAGAGAGGATCTACAATGACTGAGACATGAGGATTGCTGGTTCAAGACCAGCCTCAGCAACTTGGTGAGGCTCTCAGCAACTTGTTTCAAAATAAAATATAAAATAGGGCTATGGGAGAGCCGGGCGTGGTGGCGCACGCTTGTAATCCAAGCATTCGGGAGGCTGAGACCCGCGGCCAGCCTCAGCTACCTAGTGAGGCACTCCTCGACTTAGTGAGACTCGGTTTCAAAATAAACAATAAAATAGGGTTGGGAATATAGCTTGGAGGTAGAATGCCCCTGAATTCAATCTCCAGTACCGCAAAAAAAAAAAAAAAAAAATAGGGCTATGGGTGTAGCTCGGAGGTAGAATGCCCCTGGGTTCAAGCCCCAATACCACACACACACACAAAAATTGCTTTCAATAGATCATGAAGTTGGGAAGGCAACATTTTATAATCTTCAGATACTCATTGCTATTGGTTACCCAGAACTCTTGGGGAGGTTTTGATATGTAAGAAATATTTCATAAATATATAATTATTACTGATGTTATTAATTTCATTCATTTCAATTCAACATTATTGAAGTACCTATTGTATAACAGGCCAAGCTATGTCACAGATACATCAGAGTCACTTTAAAGGGAACAAAGGCCAGGTGCCGCAGCACACGCCTGTAATCCCAGTACTTGGGAGGCTGAGACAAGAGGATTGCAGGTTCAAGGCCAGCACATGACAAATGAGGGAGACCCTATTTCAAAACAAAAAATAAAGCTGAGTATGGTGACACATGTTTGTAATTCCAGTACTTAGGAGACTGAGACAGGAGGATTGTATGTTTGAGGCCAGCCTCAGCAACTTAGTGAGGCCCTCTGCAACTTAATGAGACCCTATTTGAAAATTAAAAACAGAGCTGGGGTAGTAGCTTAGAGGTATAATGCCCATGGGTTCAATCCATAGTCATTCTCTCCCCACCCCCAGAAAAGAGATGTTTCTTGATATAAAAATGACTATGTTGCTGAAAATCCATGTAATTTATACTTGAATATCTTAAATAAAAAGGCTATGTATTAGTAAAATTCTAGAGCTCAACTCTAGAAAAAGTTTTGCTAGAACTAGGACCAAGTAGCCAAGTTCTACAGAAAGTGCTTCTAGGCACCTAAACCCCCGTCCCCCAAATGTGTGCCCTGGGACAACGTTTTGCGTGACTGACGATCAAGGTACACTAAGGCACTTTGGAAGACCTTGGTGTTAACATAAACACATCTACACCCACATAACATCAAATAAGCAACTTTCATGTAGAGTTTTAGGTTAAAGTCCGAGCAGACATAACTGGGAAGAATGCAAGCCAAGATTCCTCCAGCAGAGGAGCGCAAGCCCAGGGATACCCTAGTATTGTGACACTACTGCCACTGTACATTTGGAATCATCTAGTGACTAACAGCACAGGCTAGTATTTCAGGAAGGTTATAAAAAACCTATGAGCCTCTCCTTACACTGTGTAACACAGACAAAGTAACAAACTTATAAGAATTTTTCTTCTGCATTTCCTGATTTAGGACACAGGAGCTAGTAGGGTATAAAACATTTATCTGCCTTAAATTGGTGAGTACTTGTATGTACTTGGTCTAGTATTGGTGGCTTAGAGAAAAGAAAAATGGCCAAAAGTTAATATCATGTACTAAATATGGAACCCATTCAAAATTCTGTACAGGTCCCCAAAGAATCAATAAAACCACTTTCTTCAGATAGATAAATCAGATCGTCTTATATCTGGTTGTATGGATGGACTCGTAACTTCATTTAAAACACACAGGGTCATTGTCTGTGATCCAAAAATTCTTGGTTTGGGTATAATTAACATGAAACTCTGAAATCCTCTCCTCTGAATGGGCATTTAAGACCCTGGGGCTACATGCTAAAGTGGAGTGTTGCCCTGGTTCCATAAAAGACAGTTCATAAACCAACACACATCTGCTGGAGTATCTTCAATCAAATCGAAGAGTCGTTCCTTTTCGCTAAAAAGTACATTTGTATCAGCACATACAACTATATAGTCTGTCAGTACAAGTGGGCCGTGCAATTTGTAGTCTAAGAGGCCGAGGAGAAAGAAACCGATAAAACAAGGCTTAGGGAAAGGTGCTCCCTTCTAGTTACAAAGCAGGCTGAAGGCGGCATCGGGCAGCAGCAAAGGGGGAAGTAGAGGTTAGTTCTGATGCTTAAAAGTACTGAGGAGCCGGGCGTGGTGGCGCACGCTTGTAATCCCAGCATTCGGGAGGCTGAGACCGGAGGATCTGGGTTCGCGGCCAGCCTCAGCTACCTAGTGAGGCACTCTGCAACTTAGTGAGACTCGGTTTCAAAATAAAGAATAAAAAATAGGGCTGGGGGTATAGCTCGGAGGTAGAACGCCCCTGAGTTCAATCCCCAGTACCGCAAAAAAAAAAAAAAAAGTACTGAGGAAACAACACAGCGGTGTCTGGAAACGACCAGAAGATGCTAGAAGGAAGCTGTGATGGATAACTAGAACAAGGACTGGAGCGGGTCGGTTTAAACTCAGCTAAACAAAACCCAATTTCTTCCCCAATTTAAGGCAGAAAACTGTTGAGAAAGGAATCGTAGAAAAACCACCCCACTGGGGGGAGCCGGGGGAGTGATAAGAGTTGTGCTCAGGGGCAGTACGGACAGTAAGTGAAGGAGAGTTGGGGTGATGATTACTGGGTATTGCTACTGGGAGGAGGAGGGGGCTTGCAAGGAGAATGAAGGGAGAAGGGTGTAAAGGTCAGGAATTGTAGGGGTAAGTGTGGGAAGGGGCCGTGCAGACGTCAGCAGCAAAGAAGCGAAGGCACAGCGCTAGGGCGTGGCCAGGAGAGGGACTGGCTCAATAACGGGCTGCGGGGTGAATAGACGCAGGGGTGGGGAAGCGCGTGGCTGACAGCTGCTCTCCCGCGGCGCCTACAGGGTTAAACCTCAGGGGCGACCAGACTAGGAAGAACTCGGTTTCCAGGGCAACGGCTCCGACAGTTCCGGCAGCGCAGGCTCGTACCATTGCGCGGGCGCGCGCGGGGGGAGCCAGGAGGAGAGGAGGGCCGCGCGGAGGAGCAGTCGAGCCCGGGCCGCCGCGCCGGACTCTACCAAGCGCGCGGCCGCCTGCTCGCCGGGGTCTGCGCCGCGCCGCGCTCGGGCGGCCGGCCGCGCGGCGTCCTCGGGGCCGGGGCCGGGGCCGGCAGCTCCCAAGCGGCGGCGGACGGCGGGGAGGAGGAGCGTGCGCCCGGTGGCCCGGATTGGCCTCCTGGTCCCCCCGCCTGGGCGGCCGAGTGCGGGCGGCCCGGGGCTGGGAGGTTTGAAAAGCGGGCGAGAGACAAAGGCGGCAGGAAGCCTCCCAGCGCCCGGAGCCCGAGCGCCCGGCCCGGGCCCCTCGCCCGCCCGCCGGCCCGCGGCGGAGGATGCGGCAGGGGGCGTGGGAGCCGAGCGGCGCGGCCGGGCCGCGGCGTGCTTAGAGCGGGGCGGCGGCGCCTTCCCCGCCCGGGATGTGAGGACCGCGCGGAGCCCGGGGCGGGGGGAGGGACGGGCCGGGAGGCGACGCCGGCAGGAAGGAAGGAAGGAAGGACGGACGGACCAGGAGGAGGAGCGGCGGCGGCGGCCGGAGCCGGAAGGCGGGGAGGGGCCGTCCGTGGGGCCCGAGGCGGCGGCGGCGGCGGCCGGGGAGGACCGCGCTCGTCGCCCCCGCCGGGCAGCAGCGGCGGGGCCCGCGCCTCCTCCCCCCAGCGCCGCGGAGGGGGGAGGAGGAAGATGGAGACCCACATCTCGTGCTTGTTCCCCGAGCTGTTGGCCATGATCTTCGGCTACCTGGACGTGCGGGACAAGGGGCGCGCGGCGCAGGTGTGCACGGCCTGGCGGGACGCCGCCTACCACAAGTCGGTGTGGCGGGGGGTGGAGGCCAAGCTGCACCTGCGCCGGGCCAACCCGTCGCTGTTCCCCAGCCTGCAGGCCCGGGGCATCCGCCGCGTGCAGATCCTGAGCCTCCGCCGCAGCCTCAGCTACGTGATCCAGGGCATGGCCAATATCGAGAGCCTCAACCTCAGCGGCTGCTACAACCTCACCGACAACGGGCTGGGCCACGCGTTTGTGCAGGAGATCGGCTCCCTGCGCGCCCTCAACCTGAGCCTCTGCAAGCAGATCACCGATAGCAGCCTGGGCCGCATAGCCCAGTACCTCAAGGGCCTGGAGGTGCTGGAGCTAGGGGGTTGCAGCAACATCACCAACACCGGCCTTCTGCTCATCGCCTGGGGTCTGCAGCGCCTCAAGAGCCTTAACCTCCGCAGCTGCCGCCACCTCTCGGACGTAGGTATCGGGCACCTGGCCGGCATGACGCGCAGCGCGGCTGAGGGCTGCCTGGGCCTGGAGCAGCTCACGCTGCAGGATTGCCAGAAGCTCACGGATCTTTCTCTAAAGCACATCTCCCGAGGGCTGACAGGCCTGAGGCTTCTCAACCTCAGCTTCTGCGGGGGTATCTCAGACGCGGGTCTCCTGCACCTGTCGCACATGGGCAGCCTACGCAGCCTTAACCTGCGCTCCTGCGACAACATCAGTGACACAGGTATCATGCATCTCGCCATGGGCAGCCTGCGCCTCTCCGGGCTGGATGTGTCCTTCTGCGACAAGGTGGGGGACCAGAGTCTGGCCTACATAGCCCAGGGGCTCGACGGCCTCAAGTCCCTCTCCCTCTGCTCCTGCCACATCAGTGATGATGGCATCAACCGCATGGTGCGGCAGATGCACGGGCTGCGCACGCTCAACATTGGACAGTGTGTGCGCATCACGGACAAGGGCCTGGAGCTGATTGCTGAGCACCTGAGCCAGCTCACTGGCATAGACCTGTATGGCTGTACCCGGATCACCAAGCGCGGCCTGGAGCGCATCACGCAGCTGCCCTGCCTCAAGGTACTCAACCTGGGACTCTGGCAGATGACGGACAGTGAGAAGGTCAGGTGAGGGCGGCAGACCAGCCCCCCATGTCCCGCCCTGTTCATCCTCCCTCCATCACCGGTCCCCGCGCGCTCACTCGCACATTTAGACACAGTTGACCGTGGCCGAGATGGGACACTGACGGGAAGCCCAGGCGGTTTCTCCTCCTCCTCCAGTGCCCCCCCCCTCCACCTCCAGCCCTTTCCCGTGGCCTCCGGGCTTCCTCTGTCAGGCCAGCCCCACTCCCCTTTCCCCTTTTCTGCGGATGGAGAGATAAACTCTGCGACTCACCCACCCACTCCTGGGGCTAGGGGTGAAGGACTCACCAGCTACCGGATCCCCACCGCTTTGCAGCTGGAAATGGGTGGGGGCGGGGAGCGACAAGTCCTTTCGACCCTGAGGAGTTGAGGAAAATGTCTGCCTTCACTTAAGCTTTCATTTAAATACTGTGATCTGGTTTTTATTTTGAAATGTATAAAAAGCAAACCCAACTACAACGGCCTTTTCACCTTCCTTCCACTTGGTAACTAATCCCAGTCTCTCCTCATCGCTTCTCCTTTGCAGTACCTCCCTAGTCACACTCATTTCATTTTTATCTGTTTTCCTTTATTATTTTTCTTTTTTTTTACTTTTTGAAGAAATTGGAAACCATGGTCCTTTTTTTCTGCTGAATATATTCTATATATATTATATATATAAATTATATATATATTATATATATATATGTCTGGCTACCTCGTTTTAATTTACTTTTTTCTCTGAAGCCCTGGAATTCTACAAGAGAGATATTTTGAAACTGAAACATTTTTGTGCCTAGACTGGAAAGGTGCCCATTGGGTTTGTTCGTCTTCTTTATTTTGGCTTCTTCCCAACCTCCATCCACCCAGTATGTCCCATTTCTACATTCTGACTGCAATTTTCTTTTTCTCCTTGTTCATTGGGATTTGAGGACCTAAATATGTTCCTAAATCTTGACTTAATTTATAGCACAAGTGTGTGGGAGAAATGAGAGTTGAACTGCTTTTTTGTTGGAGATGCAGATTATGTTTTGAAGATTATTATATATGCAAATTATGTCCTACCCTCACCCTCTTCCAAATTTCCCCACTAAAGGTCACACAGCAAGGCTTCCTACTGGAAGTAACAAGCAGAGTTGGCCTACAGAGACCCTGGGGCTGTAATGTGAAGAAGGGGAGGAGGCTGAAATTCATGTCTTATCTGTGTTCTGTTAATAAGATGGGAGTTTGTGGGCTTAAAAAAAATTGTTTCTAAATGGAGGAATAGATGACTTTATTTTGGTGGGGGTTGGGACTCGTGGCTTTAAAAATTGCTTTTGCGTAGGATGTATATTTTTGTTGGATTTCGTTTGTTTATTTTTTTAGAATCCTCCACAGCAACATTGCGAGACCATGGAGTTAAAGAAACCCAGAGACCTTTATCAATGAATTGTACTGTTTGTGAATTTGTATAAATAATAACAAAGATCCTCTTAAAACATTTATATTCTTACAGTAAAAGGTTAAACTGATATTTATATAATAAAAGAGGAAATATGAAGTATGTTTTTGAAAAAAAAAAAAGCACAAAAAAAACCAACCTTGTATCTGTGAATTATTTTCAAGGCATTGTGTGTGGGGCTACATGCCAAAGGGGAGGAGCTGTTGCACTCTAAAGCAAAAGGAAATAAGGCAGAGTTTGGTGCATCCTATGTGAGTTAGTAAGCTCATGGTTAAAAACTTATTCTGTGTAAGGTTTTCTACCAACACCCAAATGTGCTATTTCTAGGAATGTGATTAGACTAGAGATTTCTGTAAATTTTGGTCTTACACTGTCATCATGGCAGCTTAAAGAAAATGAACAAAATGGAGCTTTTTAAAAACCAGACTTGTAAGAGTCCCAATTTCCCCGAGTGACCAGTTTTTCTTTGGGTAGAAATGAGATCTAGGGGTAATACTGGGAAAGTGGGTCAAGAGAGATGAAGTGGCTGAAAAAGCTGGGTGTCTTTGCCCTTAGAGTGGGTGTGGGGAGGATGTGAAGGGTGGAGGGAGCTGAGGCCATTGTTCAGAAAAGTTGAAAGAGCGCTATCCCTGCCCGGCCGGCCCAGTCATGCATACTGAATCTCCCAGTGTGAGCGAGGGTCCCAGTGGTGAGGAGGAGGGCCGCTCTACCCCTCTCTTTAACATTCCCCTCCAGGCATGGCTGCATTGAAGCACTTTCCTGGGGGCTGGGGCGGTTGGCCAGGAGTTCTTGCACATTTGCATTTTAAGCACTTCCAGCTCAGAGGCTGGCTGCTCTGGCCACTGTGTTGAGGGTTCTTAGCCGGAATTTGGGGCAGATAAATGAATACCAACAATTCTAGCAGAGTTCCCTTTGGTAGACAATAACAATCATCTGACACCCTTGAGCTGAGTTGTGCAAGCCTGTGAGTATAGATGCTCTAGCAGTGGAGTAACTCAGATTCCTCTTTTCACATAGGTTTGTCTTAGTTGTTGCTGAGATTACTTTTTTTTAACAACAAAAATGCTGATCCTGGCAAAAGCTGATAAGAGCAATATCAACTTTCCTGGATCAACAGCTCTTTCCAGGAAGAGGGCTAGAACCCAGGTTTCTCTTGGGGGTAAGATTGTTTTGTAAAATTTCCAAGCCTCAGGCTTGAGCATATCACAAAAGCCGCCTTGTTCCTTTTTGGAGAGCCATCACAATTGGGTCTAATTGAGCCCGACACTAGACCCATCTTCCTTTTCTTTGGGGAAGGTGTGGATCTCTTTCTTCCTGCTTAGGTTACTGTGCTGCTTATTGCCTGAAGGGGAAAAAATGTGAACCCTAATAAGAAGTAGAGACTTTGAATGAGGGCCAGCTTTCTAATTTAACATTTGATATATGGCAAGGTGACACAAGCAATAGGTTCCTAGCCTGTTTTTCTTCCAAGAGACTGCATGGCTGTAGAGAACCAGTCAATAAAAAAAAGTCTGACTGCTCACATTCTTCATTTTAATACCCCAAATGATCCTACCACATACAAGCATTTTCTGTTCTGTTTCTTGTCTGTATGTTAACGGTTAAATACAAGCTGGGATAGTTTGGTAAGTTAGTGTTTGAAAGTTAAGATTGTGAGCTGGGTACAGTGTCACACACTTGAGATCCCATTACTTGGGAGGCTGAGACAGGAAGACTGCAGGTTCGGGGCCAGCATCAGCAACCCTGTTCAAAAATAAAATACGACTAGAGGTGTAGCTCAGAGGTAGAAGCCCCTGGATTCAATCTCCAGTGCCAAAAATAATAAGCTCATGGGTCTCATGTCCTTACTGTGAACTAGGCATGCTTAATATATCTGGACCTTCTCTGGAAAAGATGAGTAAGTCACTTACTATCAGCAGGAAAGGTCAACTGTTTATCTCTCAACCTTTTTTTTTTGCAGTACTGGGGATTGAACTCAGGGGCATTCTACCTCCGAGCTATACCCCCAGCCCTGTTTTTTATTCTTTATTTTGAAACAGGGTCTCACTAAGTTGCGGAGTGCCTCACCAGGTAGCTGAGACTGGCTTTGAACCTGGGTCCTCCGGTCTCAGCCTCCCAAATGCTGGGATTACTAGTGTGTGCCACCACGCCCGGCTTTATCTCTCAACCTTTTTGGATGGAAAAAAATTACTTTGTGTTGAGAACCTATGTGGGCTTTGCATGGCACTTTGTAGATTTTAACCCTCAAAGCACCCTTCTGAAGTAGGTCTCCCCATTTTCCAGATAAGGCATAATATTAGCCTTAAGTTACGTATCACCCTGTAAGTGAGGAAGCCAGGATTCAAACCAGGTCCACTTCTAATGTCCACCCCGCTGCTGGTCCAAGAAGGCCCAGTGACCGATCAGATCTGGGTCTCTAGAGAGGTGATGCCCACAGGAGGTGAGTGTCCATTGGGTGAACATGGTGTAGACAAGGTTATGCCAGGGGTGCTACTTCAAAGACGGAGAGTAAAGGGTTGATCCCCACGTACCTCCAGGACAGGAATGGAAGCATGCCTTTTAAAAATGGGAGCACTAAAAGAGCTGCTATGCATTTTGTGGGTACAAAAGTAAGTAAAAGGCACGTCAGGGCAATTTAGGCATATGCTGAAACTTAACTGAAAAAATATGTAAGCTTAGTGTGAGCCTTGTTGGAAATAACTTTTCATGTCATCAAGAAAAGGCATGTGTTCGAAAATTGCTTGGTAAGGCGATTTTACTTTTTTGCAAAAAAAGGTGCTCTCGGGTGTGCGAGAGAGCGCACCTGAGGAAGAACCCAGTGGGTCTTACATTCCTAACACAAGGCTCCTCCTGCGCTGAACTCCTACTGGTGGGAGTTACAGCTTCACCTTCTTCCTGGTCAGCTACAGGGGAAGTTGGGGGAGGGTCAACACCTATAATCTCTTAAGAGATGCTAATTTTGTGAAGGAATCTAAATTCCTACAGATTACAAAATGGCAGTTTAAATCAAGCTACTGCTTTGACAGAAAAGATAAAATTATATTCTCACAGCCTTATCATTTAGCAGTAATAAACCTCGCTAGAAATTGGGTGGTAGTCAAGACAGTGTCATGTATTTTCTAAGTTACATTGGGCAGTAACCTCTGAGGGTCAGTACTGAAAAGATCTATAAATGCAACTGTGGAGCCGGGCGTGGTGGCAAACCCCCGTAATCCCAGAATTTGGGAGGCTGAGACAGGAGGATCCCAGGTTCATGGCCAGCCTCAGCAACTTTGGCCCTCCGCAACTTAGTGAGACCCTGCTTCAAAAATAAAAATAAAATAGGGCTGGGGTTGTAGCTCAGAGATAGAAAGCCTCTGGGTTCACTCCCTAATAAATAGTGCATGTGCGTGCGCGCGCGCATACACACCACATAACCATGGGGTTCAGACATTTCTACAGCCCCCTGAGGGCCATGAGGGGCCTCTAGCTAGGAGTGCCAGGTGCTGTTGCATAATTCTCCAGGCCGGGGGCTCCTTCCTGCTGAATTCCTTAGTCCTAACTGGCAGGGAAGGAAGGGGAAGCCTACTTGATTTATTCCACACTTGACAACAGGGACAAGGATGCTTGCCTTACTTTGACTGAAATGAAAAGCCCGTACAGGACATCCTCAAATAGTGAAGAAAACTCAAACTGATCTCTCCCCAACCCTCCCAAAACATCTGCAAAAGCAGATCTGCTGGCCTTTCATTTTAAAGGAAAGGACTTGAGCCAGGTGTGGTGGCACATGCTTGTAATCCCAGTATTTGGGAGGCTGGGACAGAAGAATCACAGGTTTGAGGACAGCCTCAGCAAGTAGTGAGATACTCATCAACCTAGCAAGACCCTGTTTCCAAATAAGAATAAAATTGGGCTGGGGATGTAGCTCAAAGGTAGAATGCCTCTGAGTTCAATCCCCAGTACCACAAAAAAATTTAAAAAAAAATAAATAAAGGTAAGGCCTTTCTCGTAATAAGGACACACTGGATGAGAGCAGCAGTCAGCATCACCCAGCCTTAGTAGCTTCCCAAGTGGCTGCTACACACATGCTGCTCTGGGCAGAGAACTGCGTGGCCTTTCACTAGAGTTCCAACTCTGGTTCTCAAAGGGGAAAAGGCTGTGGCACCCAGGAACCACGGTTCCCAAAGAGTAAGATCCTCTTGATTAAAAGATCAGATTTGTAAAACAAAACCAAGACGCCCTGCAGCTTCTGACAACTGTCTCTTCCCAGTCCCATAGCAAGGGGAGCCCTTGGCCTCTGATCTCTGCTCTGTTCTGCAGGGGAAAGGGAGGGACTGGAGTAAGTCATCCAGTGGTCCCTCCCCTCTGTTCCCTTTCTCTTCCCTGCATCAAACATCACCCCCTTTTAAAAGTTAATTTAATCCCTTTATTAGAGGGCAAGACCTAAATTTTGTGCCATTATGAACTCCCGAGGAGCCAGAGGGGTGAGACTTTGTGATGGAATAATGTGGATCGTGAGGAAAGCACAGGACTAGAAATGAGAAAGCTGCATTCAAGTCTCAGCTCATGCTTGGTCCACATACTTATTCGTTCTCTTTTGTCATTTAAGTAGCAAGTTTTTAAAAAGCAAATGCTGATGACACATTTGTATGTATGTATACATGTATGTATGTATTGGTACTGGGGGACTGAACCCAGGGGCATTCCACCTCTGAGCTATACCGCCAGCCCCATTTTATATTTTTATTTTGAAACAGGGTCTCACTAGGTTGCAGAGGGCCTCACAAGTTGCTGGCCATGAACCTGGGATCCTCTTGTCTCAGCCTCCCAAGTACTGGGATTACATTTGCATTTAGCTAAAGTGCAAACTACTCATCATTTACAACTGAAGGTCCATGCACAGCTGGGTGAAGAGCATATATTCTCAACCCTTGAATGGAAATGGTGTTTCTAGACAATTGGTAAATATTTGTCAATGTCCACAAATGATCAGTTTTAGTCTCAGTTTCAATCAGGGATTGCTCTGATTTTGCCTGCTGCAGTAGTTGCATTTACCAACCCAGAATGTTTGGTATTATGTAAAGCCAAGTCTTCCTGTTGAGGTGCAAGAGAAAATAAACTTGCCATCTTAACTGCATGGCCCCGGAGTGGGGGATGTTCTACACCCCCTCCCCAATAAAACAACAGAAGCATGACTGTATTTGTTAACCCAGAAAAATGTACATGCTTTCTTTAAAAGGATTTAAGTTCTTACTATCTCGTTACTCTTTTACTTTAATTGTTTAAGAGACAAATGCTACATGTTCTTATAAAAACTTACAAGGGTTAGGGCTGGGGGTGTAGTGTAGCTCAGTGGTAGAGTGCTTGCCTAGCATGCTCCTAGGTTGAATCCCCAGCATTTAAAAAAAAGCTTACAAGGACTCTTGTATTTGTGATAATGGAAAGTCGTGAGCCTCAATTACAAAGCAAGGAGGTGGCTCTGCAGCAGCAGGAAGGGCACCCAGGTAAGACTGTTAGGTAGGGGACTGTGATCCCCTGGAAGAATTTAGTTCTGACAGCACGTTAAATTGCTCCGTCTTGAAATTTTCATTGTCCCAAATCTGGCAGGTATGATACATTTAATTTTATAAATGGAGAAGGAAGCCTGACATAGTCAAAAAGGTTTTGCATAGGCGACATGAGGATTCAGTCTCAGAGCCAGGGCTGCTCTGGACTTTAGTGAGCGTCAGAAGGTGGCTGACACGCAGCTAGCTCTCTGGGATACTGCAGAGTCTCACCCCACCACCTCCTCAGAAAGGTCCTGCACTAGAGCATATTACTATCAATGGGAATGGAAAAATAAAAATCTCCCCAGATGCCGGAAGTTTTTGCTGTTTAATACACATTACAGTACGTAAACTTAGATGTGTTTTGCAAGCACTATAGACAGGGTTTTTCAAGAAGCTGAGAAACCGGTGCAGGCTGGCAAGTAATCCGTAAGGTCTAAAGCAGCTGGTAGTGTCAAGTCTGTTGCCTGTTGTCCACAGGGGACTTGAGTCAGTTCCCAAAACACTCGGTTGTCTCCAGGAGTACTGTGGAATACAAATGCTGGAAGTCTATGCTTCTGATGCCTCAAAGCTGAGAACTTACACACATTTCAGACACTACAAATACGCATCATGGTCCTTTTTATAAAGGAGGGACTAGCTATTTTCTCTTCATTCAAGGGTAAAAAGGCTTGACTTCAGAGATGTTTTAGTTACGAATCTCTCTTGTCCAGAAAGAGTAAAAAGGTCTAATTTGACAATACCAGGCACCCTTTTGTGTTTATTACTCCTCCATTTATGTAATCCGCACTCCAGAAGGACCAGACCTTCCACACAGCTGCCTGTCAGTAATTACCACTCTTATCAAGGACCCAGGGTACTGGAATTGGAGTGTGGGAAAATAGTTCTTTAAGACAAGATTAATTTTTCATAACTAGTGTGGAGTTAACATTGGCTTGGGAAGCAGTTTTTCTCATCTGAAAAGGGCATGAGAAAATATTTATTGCAAACATCTTTAATATTTTACCTAAAGAAATCTTGACCCCCAACTGACATTATTTATGTACAATCTGCATTCATCTTCCAGCCCAGGGCAAGGTTCTTTGAAAATTGGTCACTAAACAGGGAGGAACCAAAAAAATTAGTCCTGATATTCCTTAGACTCTACAGTAAAATCACTGAGGCTAAACTTGGACAGATTAATGAGAGAGAAATTGCAGCAGTTAAGCAGGGTCAAGTAAATAAATTCTTACAACCTACTTGGTGCCTTCCTTTTCTTTCTTTCTTTTTCAGTACTGAAGATTGAACCCAGGGGTAATCTACCTCCAAGCTACACCCCCAGTCCTATTTTTTTTTTTTTTTTTTTTTTTGTGGTACTGGGGATTGAACTCAGGGGCATTCTACCTCCAAGCTATACCCCCAGCCCTATTTTTTATTTTTCGTTTTGAAACAGGGTCTCACTAAGTTGTGGAGTGCCTCACTAGGTAGCTGATGCTGGCCACGAACCCGGATCCTCTGGTCTCAGCCTCCCAAATGCTGGGATTACAAGCATGTGCCACCACGCCCAGCCTACTTTTTATTTTTTATTTTGAAACAGAGTCTTGCTAAGTTGCAGAAGGCCTCACTAAGTAGTTGAGGCTGGCCAAGAAGCCAGATCCTCTGGTCTCAGCCTCCCAAATCCTGGGATTACAAGTGTGCGCCATCACACCTGGCTTCGGTGTCTTCCTTATATTCCAATATTTTAAAACTGTAACTTCATTACTCAAAAACCTTCTGTTGTTAACTACAAAAGAAAAAGAAAGAAGGAAAGATGGTCAGTAGATGTGTCTTAAGCAAACAGTATGAATGTGACAGTGTGACAAGGACAATTTCTAGCTCTCCTGGTTCATTACAAATTTCACATTTAGCCAGTCTTCCGGGAATCTGTAGAAACAGGGGGCTAACCTTATCCGGCTCACACCCCATAGGTGCAGAGAGGACCATCAAGCTCCCAGCCTGGAGTGGAGAGGTCAGGGCACCCCCAATCCTCGCCACGTCCGGCACTTGAGACGGATGCCCTGCCATTGTGCTCAGGAGTCAAATGGCCACGGTCAGAACCTCATGACCCACAGAAAGGCAGCTGGCCTATTTTCCCCCCCCCATAGAGAAGGAGCTAATGTTCAATGGAATCACAAGAAGAACTGTGGAAATTCACTACCCTAAGCACAACACAGGATTTAACAGCAAACTGCTTCACAGCTTGCTGTAGAAATAGATGTGTGTTTATGTGGGTTAGGAGGCAGAAGTCAAGCACTGCACAGTACTGAAAGGTGGGATGGAAAACCGCTCGTCTCTCTGGACTGTTCTTGACCCTCTCCATGAAACGAAACAAACAAAAACCACACACACACCACCCACACACGCATGCTCAAGAGGCTTATAGGTCCCCATTGTTATGAGGTTATACATTAGGTTTAAACAGTACCAGAGGTGGGTAGGAGTCCAACCCTGTGTTTTTCTTTGCCCTGAGTTTGTGAGAATGATTTCAAGATCTAATACAAGGCAGTAAAATAAAGTGTGGATGATGCAAAACTAAATATTTGTTCTCCACTGTGGCAGATAGTGGAGAAATGTATTTATCCACCACCCCTGCAATCCCTGTGTTTGGACAGCAGGCGGCAGCGTTGCCCGCAAGTTGGAGGCTGCTTCAGCAGAACCCGCTTCCCAGCTGGCGGATCCCCTGGGGTCACCATCCCTTTATGTCCTTCCTCCCACCCCAAGAATTTCCCTAGGGTGTGAGCTGACAAGAGGAATTTCACTTCCTCCAAAAAATGGGATTGAATTTTAAAATATCAGTGAAGAAACTCCCAGGAGCCGGTGGCCAGCACTTTGTTTTCAGAGCAAGGTACCAGATGGGGCGGCCCCACAAAGCTCACTCACTCACTTGGCAAGGGCCCTGCTTTTGGAGCTATGGGAATCAAACGTGAAGCTCTAATTCTTCAAGGCCAGGTCATACACAAAATTCTAGTTAGACTGCTGTATTTGGGAAAGTTCAGCAAATGAGATTTTATTGTTTTACTGGGGATTGATCCCAGGGGCATTCTACCTCTGAGCTACACCCCCAGTCCTATTTTTATTCTTTATTTTGAAACGGGGTCTCACTAAGTTGCGGAGGGCCTCACTAAGTAGTTGAGACTGGCTGCAAACCTGTGATCCTCCTGTCTCTGCCTTCCAAGTACTGGGATTATAAGCATGCACCACCATGCCCAGCTGCAAATTAGAAATTTAACAGTCATACATGGAGATGGCACTTGTAACAGAAAATGAACTAGCTTTTCTATTATTATTAAAAAAGAAAAGTTCCTTTGCAGAAAAGCATTTTTTTTTTCTTGTGGTACTGGGAATGGAACCCAGAGACATTTTGCTTCTCAGCTATACTCTCAACCCCATTTTATTCTTTTTTTTAATTCTGAAACAAGGTCTTACTAAATTGCTGCAGCTGGCCACGAACCTGTGACCCTCTTGTCTCAGCCCAAGTACTAGGATTAAAGTGTATACCACCAAGCCTGGCTCATTTTTTATTATTATTATTATTATTATTATTATTAGGAGTACAGTGTGGTTTGTTGGGTTTTTTTTTGCGGTACTGGGGATTGAACTCAGGGGCGTTCTACCTCTGAGCTACATCCCCAGCCCTATTTTTTTTATTCTTTATTTTGAAACCGAGTCTCACTAAGTTGCAGAGTGCCTCACTAGGTAGCTGAGGCTGGCAGCGAACCCGGATCCTCCAGTCTCAGCCTCCCAAATGCTGGGATTACAAGCGTGGGCCACCACGCCCGGCTTACAGTGTGTTTATTTGTGTCTGCACGAATAAAGGTGATTTTATGTCTACATATAATCTAAAGGTGTCTAAGCCAGGCATAGTGGCTTATGCCTGTAATCCCAGTATTCAGAAGCCTGAGACAAGAGGACCGCAGATTCAAAGTCAGCCTCAGCAACTTTGTGAGACCTTGTTTCAAAAAAAAGAAAGAAAAAAAAAAAAGCCGGGTGTGGTGGCGCACGCTTGTAATCCCAGTATTTGAGAGGCTGAGACTGGAGGATCTGGGTTCACGGCCAGCCTCAGCTACTTTGTGAGGCCCTCCACAACTTAGTGAGACCCTGTTTCAAAATAAAGAATAAAAAATAGGGCTGGAGGTGTAGCTCGGAGGTAGAATGCCCCTGGGTTCAATCCCCAGTACCACAAAAAAAAAAAGAAAAAGAAAATAGAGCTGGGGGTATAGCTCAGAGGTAGAATGCCCCTGGATTCAATCCTCATTAACACACACACACACACACATACACACACACACACACACACACACACAAATCTAAAGGAATCTATGCAACTAGAAATGGCAAGAACCCTGATAAAGTAAGGTTGCTTATACAACCTAAATTCAGAAAACAGACATTAAGAAAAGGTAGCAGAAATTAAAACAAAGAAAAAGAACTTATGAACTCACTTGGCCAGATTCCATAAAATGTCACAATAAGGGACAGGGTAAAGTAGGAGAAACCTTTGGGGGAGGGGGCCTTGCTCTCTTGGCTCTCAACAGTCTGGCCTCAGGGAACCAAATCGTGGGTCTGAAGGGCAGCTGGTACAAACTTGGACTTGAAAGGAGGGAGGAAGACAGTGAGCATCCTCTGGGGACACGTCTAGCAAACTGTGTTGGCCAGGTGAGCCCTGGCTGATTAGCCCGGAAATACAGGGATCATTTTTGATTAGAGAGAGAAGAAAGGAAAAGTTCTGGCACTCAGGGCCGAGGCATGAAACACATTACTATTCCTGGCAACATTCATGCAAGTCTTTAAAATCTCCCTGGGTGAGCCGGGCGTGGTGGCGCACGCTTGTAATCCCAGCATTCGGGAGGCTGAGACCAGAGGATCCGGGTTCGCGGCCAGCCTCAGCTACCTAGTGAGGCACTCCGCAACTTAGTGAGACTCGGTTTCAAAATAAAGAATAAAAAATAGGGCTGGGGGTATAGCTTGGAGGTAGAATGCCCCTGAGTTCAATCCCCGGTAC